>WNWK01046380.1:0-14345 GCA_009830355.1 Cherax destructor
GGTATATCCTCCAAGCAATATCTAAACAGTAAGGACACTAGCTTCCAGACTTTTACTCAACAATGGGACGCTGGTACCTGCTAAAATGCGTCCGACCACACGAGAGACCCACAACAAAACCTACACACGTTTCCCCCAGAAAACTGGCCAGATACTGAGAAGAAAAGAGGTAAGGTCCTACTGTATTGGGTCTGGATGGAGTGAGATATCCTGAGTACTTCGGGATATCTCTTCCGTGCCCCCGGGACAGAAGTTGAGTCACGTGGGGGTTGCTGCCTGTTCGCAGCGCTTGTTCACTCCTTGAAGTCTCATTTGGTAAGAAGGAGTCAGCATCACTCCCGCCTAGATTCAAGTGTGGGCTGCCAGTTCTCTCTAGCTAACATAACAAAAGGTTCGTCTATTTGGGGCTTATATCTACCTATATTAAGGTGCTAGAACTACATTATTAATATCTAACATTGCCTCAATAATCCTAATATTAGTTACTAACTGTAAAAACTTTCCTAGGCTTTCCTAGGTGAATAAATCTATCAATTAAAATGTACACAATTGTTACCTCTGCCAACTTGAGTGTGTATGCTTGTTTTGGTTGGGTGTGTGGGTTTATAAACTCCGAGGGCCGATCCATGGTATATTTAAGGCTCCTAACGGCTCACTTACCCTGTGGAACTTGTGTGACTCAAAAAGTTTCCACACGTGTTCTGTGACCTGTTCTTGCGAGAGAGAGACCGAGTTTTTTTTTTACTGCCAGATATGGTCAGGGTCGACCATGGGTAGGTGGCCGAGCAGATGTAGACAGCCTGTACTGTCTGCATAGACAGCCATGCCAGTGCTGCCCTCTGTAGGCCTACCCACGTCAGTCTGCGACACCCCTGCCTCTCCCTCACTCACGCAGCTGCCTTCACTAGAGTAACAGGCCTCACTCTCCTCTCACTCTCGGGCATGGCCACAGAACACACAGCCTGTGTACCCTCGCATTTCATTTTAATAAAGTAGAAGCCTCCGAAGCCTTATCATTTCAACCACGCCTTCAAAACGCCAAATAAAAATCTTTATACTGGTCAGACAGGGCCGCGGGGGCGCTGACCCCCAGAACCCTCTCCAGGTATACTCCAGGTATCCAGGTATGAATGCAGACATTAAACTTAAGAGGTGGAAACCTAATAATTCACTCTGGTCTATTCTCTAGGCAGGAGCCTTGATCTTGTTTCACAACAATAACATTTCCAATTGTGCAGGTGCGATAGTAGAGCGGTTCATATAATTTAGAGTATTTACATAACTCAAGCTCTTAAAAGCTTCATTCTTGGAGTCAGTGAGAAATTTAGATTATAATCTCATTATGTTATTTGAGGGAAGGCAGGTGGAGGTAACAATGACTTCGTACTGACTCACGAAATCGTAATGACATGATTGCAAACAAACAATTGTACGGATGGGGCTTGAATTCGCGCTGGCCTAGAGTTTTACGACTCACTTGCCGCGAGTTCAATCCCCACCCGTACAGTGGTTTGACTTGATAGTGGATAATCTTTCATGATGCAGCAAGTACGTATCCCGATTGTCATTCTTAGTGCATATGGTTATCTGAACCATTTGAAGTTTAGTTACAGTTTTTATGATCCATTCAGATGAGTGTTTACCTGTGTCAGAGTAAAAATGAGTTTATCTCAATATTTTACGACTATGAGGTCCTCTCAGCATATTAAATATTCTAGTGTTGCATGGACTTCAGGGATGACTCTCGTTGCTTCATTCTGCATTTGTGTGAATAAGACAAATTAAATCGTTTATAATATTAATTGAGAAAATGTTTCGTCCAGCAGGGTGTATCAATCCATGGATTGATAAAGTCACTGATGGTTGGAACATCTCAATAAATGCCATGAACAGCTTATTGTGTCTTACTCACATATTGGATATATTTTATCACTGATATACATTCATGCTGCACTCATTTACCCCTTACGTTTAATGTTCATAATTAATTACACTGCATTGTGCAGCTGCTTGGATCTATATACTCTCACAGATGTTCAAGAAATGTTTAGTATCAATACCTGCTTTCATCTGTTGCCATCAAAGAAAACGGATAATAGCGAAGGGTTAACCATAACATATATTTTATTTATGTAACGTTAAACCATTTTTTTTTTTTTTGCTTCTACTGGTCAGTATCAAGCAAAATTATTACTGTATATATAAGTAAACTGAATTCATATTTGTATAATATTACTAAGGGTACCTGAGGGTACCAATTCAGTTTGCAATCCTAATGGCACTAAAACTAACTTACTGATTCTATGTCATCACTGAAGGCTCTTGACTCATATAATGACTCCAACAGCATGCTCATTGGAGAAGCCAGGTATAGATACTAAAAAATCCGGGACAAAGGAATTAATGTACAATTGCTTAGTTAGTTTGATATCTTTATTATGCACCCCATACCCATCCTGTGGGCGGTAGTCACCCCATACCCATCCTGTGGGCGGTAGTCAAAAGATTACAGAGGTACATAATGGGTCCAGGGACTGGACCCCAAAGTTTTGATAGCTGAGCAAGTTACAAAGGTAATGCACTCACAAGTTACAAAGGTAATGCACTCACAAGTTACAAAGGTAATGAACTCACAAGTTACAAAGTTAATGAACTTACAAGTTACAAAGGTAATGAACTCACAAGTTACAAAGGTAATGAACTCACAAGTTACAAAGGTAATGAACTTACAAGTTACAAAGGTAATGAACTCACAAGTTACAAAGTTAATGAACTTACAAGTTACAAAGGTAATGAACCCACAAGTTACAAAGGTAATGAACTCACAAGTTACAAAGGTAATGAACTTACAAGTTACAAAGGTAATGAACTCACAAGTTACAAAGGTAATTAACTCACAAGTTACAAAGGTAATGAACTCACAAGTTACAAAGGTAATGAACTTACAAGTTACAAAGGTAATGAACTCACAAGTTACAAAGGTAATGAACTCACAAGTTACAAAGGTAATGAACTCACAAGTTACAAAGGTAATGAACTCACAAGTTACAAAGGTAATGAACTCACAAGTTACAAATGTAATGAATCATGTAAGTAAATTTACTTACGTTTATACATGGCTACAATCATGAACAAATTATAAAGTAATGGGCAATTCACTAGTCTACACCCGGTCACAACTGTAATGAGTTCTTGGTGCAAATTTTAATTCTTGGGTCACACACACACATACATACACACATACATATACACACACACATACACACACATACACACACATACACATACACGAAAACTCAGAGTGCCAGAGAATGGAAAAGGTATAGAAAGCAAAGAACCCAAGCAAACAAGGAGATTAGTCGAAGAGCTAGAAACAAGTATGCACAGGTACGGAGGGAGGCCCAGAAACAGTACGAAAACGACATAGCATCGAAAGTCAAGTCTGACCCGAAACTGATGTACAGCCACATCAGAAGGAAGACAACAGTCAAGGACCAGGTGATAAGGCTGAGGAGGGAAGATGGTGAACTCACTAGTAATGATCAAGAGGTATGTGAGGAGCTCAACTCGAGGTTTAGGGAAGTATTCACAGTGGAGGCAGGAAGGCAGCTGGGTAGACAGGACAGGGTTCGTCACTAACAAGGGATGTATCGAGTGCTGGAGGGCATACACACATCTGAGGGGGAGGTGAAGCAGTTACTCAGTGACCTTGATACCTCAAAGGCGATGGGTCCGGACAATATCTCCCCATGGGTCCTTCGGGAAGGAGCTGAGGTTCTGAGTGTGCCACTTACCATAATATTCAACACATCCCTTGAAACTGGGCAGCTACCTGAGATATGGAAAAAGGCCAACATAGTAACCATCTTTAAAAAAGGAGACAGAAAAGAGGCACTAAACTACAGACCGGTGTCACTTACGTGTATAGTGTGCAAAGTCTTGGAGAAAATCATCAGGAAAAGAATGGTGGAGCATCTGGAGCAGAACAGGATAATCAATGCCAGACAGCACGGATTCAGGGAAGGCAAGAGAGAGAAGGGTGGGTTGACTGCATTTTCCTGGACTGCAGAAAGGCCTTTGACACAGTTCCTCACATGAGATTAGTAAAGAAGTTGGAAGACCAAGCGTGTATAACAGGAAGGGCACTGGAATGGATCAGGGAATACCTCACAGGGAGACAACAACGGGTCATGGTGCGTGATGAGGTATCGCAGTGGGCGCCTGTGACGAGCGGTGTACCGCAGGGGTCAGTCCTAGGACCAGTGCTATTCTTGGTATATGTGAATGACATGACGGACGGGATAGACTCAGAAGTGTCTCTTTTCGCAGATGATGTGAAATTAATGAGGAGAATCACATCGGATGAAGACCAAGCAGGACTTCAAAGAGACCTGGACAAGCTTGACATCTGGTCTAGCAAAAGTCATGAAGATCAGAGAAGGGCAAAGAAGACCGCTGACAGAGTACAGTCTAGGTGGACAAATGCTACAAACCTCATCAAAGGAGAAAGACCTTGGGGTGAGTATAACGCCAAGCACATCTCCGGAAACACACATCAACCAGATAACCGCGGCAGCATATGGGCGACTGGCAAACCTAAGATTAGCGTTCCGTTGCCTTAACAAGGAATCGTTCAAGACACTGTACACCGTGTACGTCAGGCCCATACTAGAGTATGCAGCACCAGTCTGGAACCCACACCTGGTCAAGCATGTCAAGAAATTACAGAAAGTGCAAAGGTTTGCGACAAGGCTAGTTCCACAACTCAGGGGACTGACCTATGAAGAAAGGTTGAGGGAAATAGGACTAACAACACTGGAGGACAGAAGGGTCAGAGGAGACATGATAACGACATACAAAATACTGCGGGGAATCGACAAGGTAGATAGTGACAGGATGTTCCAGAGAGGGAACACAGAAACAAGGGGACACAACTGGAAGCTGAAGACTCAGATGAGTCAAAGGGATGTCAGGAAGCAATTCTTCAGCCATAGAGTAGTTAGGAAGTGGAATAGTCTAGCGAACGATATAGTGGAGGCGGGAACCATACATAGTTTTAAGACAAGGTAGGATAAAGCTCATGGAGCAGGGAGAGCAGAGACCCAGTAGCAGACAGCGAAGAGGCGGGGCCAGGAGCTGAGTCTCGACCCCTGCAACCACAATTTGGTGAGTACAATTAGGTGAGTACACACACACACACACATACACACACACATACATACACACACACGAACATTCAACAGGCCCAGTTTTCAATCGACATGTGCCTAGGACAAAATGGTAACTAATACACATACATACACACACACACATAGACCAGGTAGGGATAACAGGGAAGGCACTACAATGGATCAGGGAATACCTGTCAGGAAGACAGCAGCGAGTCATGGTACGTGGCGAGATGTCAGAGTGGGCGCCGGTGACGAGTGGGGTTCCACAGGGGTCAGTCCTAGGACCGGTGCTGTTTCTGGTATTTGTGAACGACATGACGGAAGGAATAGACTCCGAAGTGTCCCTGTTTGCAGATGATGTGAAGTTGATGAGAAGAATTCAATCGGACGAGGACCAGGCAGAACTACAAAGGGATCTGGACAGGCTGCAAGCCTGGTCCAGCAATTGGCTCCTGGAGTTCAACCCCACCAAGTGCAAAGTCATGAAGATTGGGGAAGGGCAAAGAAGACCGCAAACGGAGTACAGTCTAGGGGGCCAGAGACTGCAAACCTCAAGCAAGGAAAAAGATCTTGGGGTGAGTATAACACCAGGCACGTCTCTTGAGGCGCACATCAACCAAATAACTGCTGCAGCATATGGGTGCCTAGCTAACCTAAGAACAGCATTCCGACATCTTAATAAAGAATCGTTCAGGACTCTGTACACTGTGTACGTTAGGTCCATACTGGAGTATGCAGCACCAGTTTGGAACCCACATCTAGCCAAGCATGTAAAGAAGCTAGAGAAAGTGCAAAGGTTTGCAACAAGACTAGTCCCGGAGCTAAGGGGTATGTCCTACGAGGAGAGGTTAAGTGAAATCGACCTGATGACACTGGAGGACAGGAGAGATAGGGGGGACATGATAACGACATATAAGATACTGAGAGGAATAGACAAGGTTGACAGAGACAGAATGTTCAAGAGATGGGACACAGCAACAAGGGGACACAGTTAGAAGTTGAAGACTCAAATGAATCACAGGGATGTTAGGAAGTATTTCTTCAGTCATAGAGTGGTCGGGAAGTGGAATAGCTTGGGAAGCGATGTAGTGGAGGCAGGTTCCATACATAGCTTTAAGGAGAGGTATGATAAAGCTCATGGAGCAGGAAGTGTGACCCAGTAGCGGCCAGTGAAGAGGCGGGGCCAGGAGCTATGACTCGACCCCTGCAACCACAACTAGGTGAGTACAACTAGGTGAGTACACACACACATACACACACACACACACACACACACACACACACACACACACACACACACACACGTTGCAATGCTTTAATTACAGGGAGCAAAGTCAGGGTATTTTTCCAGAATGATCTGTAATATACCACTGTGGATAAAATACTTTGACATATCTTTAACATTTCTGAGTGAGTTGTCTCTAAATCCATTAATTTTATCGCACTCCAGTACATAATGACGCAGGGTGTGACAATAATCCAACTGGCAAAGTTTACATTTTGTTTGGTCTACATCTGGTGGTGGTGATTTAACCTGCCAAAGATACTTGTAACCCAGCCGGAGGCGGGCGGTAGTGACATCCAAGAGTGCTTATTTTGTTGGATGCACCATAGACATGTGGCTCCTCCTGCATGATAGAATGATGATAGATGGACTGACTGGTGTCAGTCTCCCTGAGTCTTAAGTCAATAAAATTCAGTTGAAGTTCTTTTCGTATTATTCTTCTCAAACTGCTAACTGACAAGCCAAGATTGTAATCTACTCCCTCTTTGAAAGCATAAAACTTAGCCAATTAATCAGTTCTATCATGCATCTGAAGACCAATGTGAGATGGAATCCACAGCATGTGCACTCTGACTCTACTATCCACAATCCTGTGTCTGGCTTCTGACACAAGCATGCTACAAGTTATACTTGATGAGTTGAGAGCATTTATGGATGACAGAGAATCAGTTACAATTAGAGAGTCAACCTTAGATACATGGACGCATTTGAGTGCAAGGAGTATGGCAAACAGTTCTGTCTGAAGGGTAGAGGCCCAGTTATTGATGCGTACTCCAATTTATTTAAGAGAGCCATCACTCTGTATGACAACAGCAGCACTACCAGCTGCACCAGTGGATTGGTGAACAGAACCATCAACGTAAATAATTTGTGAGAGAGTGTGCTGTTTGGCTAAATTATCAATACAGCTTAAGGCATCATGTTTGGCTTCAAGGTTATTAGGATAGAAGTAAATAATGAAAATGATTGTTATAGGAATGCAGTTAGAAGCCTGAGTAGATCTATAACCCACTATGATAACATGAACAAAGATAAGCATGTTTATGGAGTAACTTGCAATGTGAACAGACTGACTGATGTTGTAGTGGCCAGGCTTAGGCTTGGCTACAAGTACTTCTGACAGTTTGGGAGACACACAGATGATGATCAAACTAAATGCAAATTATGTGATCAGGCATATGGTCACTGTCTTGAACACTATGTGCTTAATTGTTTACTTATTGAGGATTACAGAGATAGACAGTATAATAACCTATGTGACATGTCAAGATATCTTATTAATGAAAATAAGATACCAGATATACTAAGCAAATTTCCTAAATTTACTTGTAACAGATAAGTGAACTGTAGATATAAATCCATATGTACAATTGTTAACCCTTTTTGGGGCCTAGTTCCTAGGCCTTTTGTGTATTCGTATGCTCTTGCGCTACCGTCCACAGGATGGATATGGGGTGCACAATAAACTAGCCACTTCGGTGGCAAATTCTAAAAAATCTAATCTTGACTAGTGGAGAACAGGTTTAATGACCCTCGTGCAGTCAATAGGATTTATTCCCCATTAACGTATCCAATTTCCATTTTAAGGACTAAAGTATCCTTTACTGGTGGTAAGCAGTATGACTCAGTTTTTAGCGAGCCACTAACCAGACTGAAAATCGAAGACCTAAATGATTTTTTTTATGAGAGTGCCACAGAACTTGACAGACGCATGCCTATCTGACATCACCCTGACGCCAAATGACTTCGAAAAGGCAATTAATGACATGCCCATGCACTCCGTTCCAGGCCCAGACTCATGGAACTCCGTGTTCATCAAGAACTGCAAGAAGCCCCTATCACGTGCTTTTAACATCCTATGGAGAGGGAGCATGGACACTGGGGTCGTCCCGCAGCTACTAAAAACAACAGACATAGCCCCACTCCACAAAGGGGGCAGTAAAGCAATAGCAAAGAAATACAGACCAATAGCGCTAACGTGCCATATCATAAAAATCTTTGAAAGGGTTATAAGAAGCAAGATCGCCACTCATCTTGATACTCATCAATTGCACAACCCAGGGCAGCATGGGTTTAGAGCAGGCCGCTCCAGTCTGTCCCAACTCTACTGGACCACTACGAAAAGGTCCTGGATGCGCTAGAAGACAAACAAAATGCAGATGTTATATACACAGACTTTGCAAAGCCTTTGACAAGTGTGACCATGGTGTAATAGCACACAAAATGCGTGATAAAGGAATAACAGGAAAAGTTGGTAGATGGATCTATAATTTCCTAACAAGTAGAACACAAACAGGTGTAGTGCCGGATACGTGGAAGATGGCTAATGTAATTCCTATTTTTAAAGCAGGGGACAAGTCGTTACCATCAAATTACCGCCCAATAAGTCTAACATCAATTGTAGGCAAATTACTAGAGTCGATTATAGCTGATAACATAAGAAGCCATCTCGATAGGCATAATTTGATTAATGATACTCAGCATGGATTCATCAGGGCCGTTCCTGCCTAACTAATTTATTAACTTTTTTCAGTAAGGCTTTTGAGGCAGTTGATAATGATAAAGAATTCGATATCGTTTATTTGGATTTTAGTAAGGCTTTTGATAGAGTACCTCATCAGAGACTGTTAAAGAAAGTGGCTGCTCATGGCATTGGGGAAAAAATGTTGTCATGGATCGAGTCATGGCTCACCAATAGGAAACAGAGGGTGTGCATAAATGGGGTTAAATCGGAGTGGGGATCTGTAACAAGTGGCGTTCCTCAGGGATCGGTTTTGGGCCCATTGTTGTTTATAAATATATAAATGACCTTGACGAGGAATTTCTAGTGATATGAGCAAATTCGCTGATGACACGAAGATAGGTAGGATAATCGATTCAGACGTAGATGTCAGTGAACTACAGGAGGATTTAGACAAACTCAATTCCTGGTCAGAAAAATGGCAGATGCAGTTCAATGTAGATAAATGCAAAGTTCTAAAGCTCGGGAGTGTCCATAACCCAAGCACTTATAAGTTAAATAACGTAGAACTTAGCCATACAGATTGCGAGAAGGACTTGGGGGTGATGGTAAGCAGCAACCTTAAACCAAGACAGCAATGCCTAAGCGTACGTAATAAGGCAAATAGATTACTGGGATTTATATCAAGAAGTGTTAGCAACAGAAGTCCAGAGGTTATATTACAGCTTTATACATCATTAGTAAGGCCTCACCTAGATTACGCAGCTCAGTTCTGGTCTCCATATTACAGAATGGACATAAATTCGTTAGAAAACATTCAGCGTAGAATGACTAAATTAATACATAGCATTAGAAATCTTCCTTACGAAGAAAAGATTGAAGACCCTTAAATTACATTCACTTGTAAGACGTAGAATGAGGGAGACATGATCGAGGTATACAAGTGGAAAATGGGTATTAACAAAGGGATATAAATAAGGTCTTGAGGTATCTCTCCAAGAGAGAACCCGCAATAATGGATTCAAGTTAGATAAGTTTAGATTTAGAAAGGATATAGGAAAGTATTGGTTTGGAAATAGGGTAGTTGATGAGTGGAACAGTCTGCCTAGTAGGGTTATTGAAGCAAGGACCTTGGGTAGTTTTAAATTTAGGTTGGATAAATTCATGAGTGAAAGGGTTGGATTTGAGTGGGAATTGCACATGAGTAAATAAAATTATCAAAGCTTATTTCTTGGGTAGCATTGAAAATTAGGTTGAACAAATATTCTGTTAGTGGGATGGAATGTGAAGGACCTGCCTAGAATGGGCCAACAGGCCTGCTGCAGTGTTCCTCCTTTCTTATGTTCTTATGTTATGAGTAGTATTCAAAAGAATAAAGTCTGAGGCAGCTACTGTGAAAAGCTCTGTTCCACAAGGCACAGTACTTGCTCCCATCCTGTTCCTCATCCTCATATCGGACATAGACAGGGATATAAGCCACAGTGCTGTGTCTTCCTTTGCAGATGACACCCGAATCTGCATGACAGTGTCCACCATTGAAGACACTGCAAGACTCCAAGCAGACATAAACGAAATCTTTAAATGGGCTGCAGAAAACAATATGAAGTTCAATGATGAGAAATTTCAATTACTCAGATACGGAAAAAGTGAAGAAATTAAAATCTCATCGGAGTATAAAACTAATTCAAACCACACAATAGAGCGAAAAACTAATGTCAAAGACCTGGGAGTGATCATGTCAGAGGATCTCACCTTCAAGGACCATAACACCGTAGCAATTGCATCTGCTAGAAAAATGACAGGATGGATAATGAGAACCTTCAAAACCAGGGATGCCAAGCCCATGTTGACACTTTACAGATCGCTTGTTCTATCTAGGCTGGAATATTGCTGCACACTAACTGCACCTTTCAAGGCGGGTGAAATTGCTGACCTTGAAAATGTGCAGAGAACCTTCATGGCACGCATAAGTGCGATAAACCACCTCAATTACTGGGAACGCTTGAAGTTCCTAAATCTGTACTCTAGAACGCAGGCGGGAGAGATACATTATTATATACACATGGAAAATTCTCGAGGGATTAGTACCAAACTTGCACACGAAAATCACTCCTACGAAAGCAAAAGACTCGGCAGGCGATGTAACATCCCCAATGAAGAGCAGGGGTGCCACTAGCACGTTGAGGACAACACAATAAGTGTCAGGGGCCCAAGATTGTTCAACTGCCTCCCAACATACATCAGGATTACCAACAAACCCCTGGCTGTCTTCAAGCACACTGGACAGGCACTAAAGTCGGTACCTGACCAGCCAGGCTGTGGTTCGTACGTGCGGCTAGCAGTAACAGCCTGGTTGATCAGGCTCTGGCCCAACATGAGGCCTGGTCACAGACCGGGCCGCGGGGGCGTTGACCCCTTGAATTCTCTCCAGGTAAACTCCAGGTAAACACACTCTTAATGACTCTTAGAGTAGTCGATAGGCTTGGGCCATTGTTATGGAATGTCTCCTTCATTGACCTCCTCCATCTCATCCTAGAATCCTATGTATATGCTGATGACTGCGCTAACATTTACTTATACAAGAGAAATGCCAGCTGCTCTACACTACACCAGTCACCAGCTTACAGCTATATCAACCTGCTGTAAACGATGGCAGGTAACATTTGCTCCTGAGAAAACACAAATGAAGATGGTCTCTAGGCACCATGATGGTAATGCTGGAGCAGTGCTAAGTATGAATGGAAGAGTGCTGGTACCTGAAGTTAATATCCTTCGAATGAAATTCGACTCCAAACTGACCATGAAGAACCACGTTGTAAACCTGGCAAACAAGGCTGCCAGGAAGCTTACTGCACTTCGACGAATCTGTATCTGCTTGATAGTAGAAGTTGCAAGATTCTGTTCGAGCACAAGTACGCTCACACTTTGAGTATGGTCCATTTTCTTAGATTGCCTGCTTCCCCGTCTCATCTGCGACTTCTTAACAGAATAGAGAACAGAGCAAGACCCTACTCTCGCCTGGACCCAGCCTGGATAGAGCAGTCATTTCAGCAGGCCTTCAACACAGGAGGGATTTGGGCGGCCTTACTGTTATGTATAAGGCCACATTGTCAAAGTACCACCGGCTCCCCTCCCAGGACAGCGAGAAGCGAGCTTCTACACCACGAGACGGGCAGCAAGCATCAACTTCACTATGTATGCTTCTCTAGGACATCACTACATTTGAGATCATTTATCCTAGGACGACTCGAGTCTGGAACATGTTCGTGCAGCATAGCGATATCAAAAATAAAGTCAGCTGATCAAATGAAATTGCTGTCCTACAGATGGCTCCAACTTCATCCTGTTCCATACTTGTATGTCTCATCAGCTCTCCTTGCATATATAACTCACTCATTTACCTATCTCACCTATGGAATCTGTGCATGGGGCTCAACAACAATAAATCCTCTCAGACCTTTAATAACAAAAGGCTGCAGTCAGAATGATAACAAATTCCCACTCTAGACAGCAAACTCCACCAATATTCAAAAGTCTAAACTTACTCACTGTACAAGACACCCATACATTTTATTGTGCCTACTACATACATAGAACACTAAACTCAAATATAAACCCTCCACTCAAACTTCTCCTTGCCAACCTTAACAGGACACACGACCATAACACAAGACACAGATCACTCTTTGATGTTCCCCATGTCCATCTCACAGTACGTAAAAACTCAATGCACATAAAAACCCAAAAATCTGGAATTCATTACCTGTGAATACCAAAGAAACCCTGTCTGTACATCAATTCAAGACTCTTCTTAAAAACCACTTACTCAGCCAAAACTAAATACACAGTACTTAACCTTACCTACGAAACTAAATACATAGTACTTAACCTTACCTACAAAACTAAATACATAGTACTTAACTTACAAAGCTAAATACATAGTACTTAACCTTACCTACAAAACTAAATACATAGTATATTTAACCTTACCTTCAAAACTAAATACACAGTACTTAACCTTACCTACAAAGTTAACAAATCACTTTCCACTGCCTCAAAACATCATTACTCACTGTGTTACTCCCCTAGCCTCAGAACCTCATAAATAAATGCCCACAGAACAATAAATTCTCATATTTAATCTAATTCAAATGCTGAATAAATTTTATTTCATAAATGTATAACCCAGTTGTAAAATTAATTCAACCTTATCAAACCATGCTTTTACAGCATTACCTTATAGCATTCTCTTATACTCATTGTAACTCATCTATTAACAATATATTCTCTATAATTGACTACAAAATATTGACTTGATTCGATTTGATCTGATTTGACAAATTGTAATACTACATATAGTAAATTAATTATTTTGTTCTATTATAAAACTGTAATGCTTCAAAATTGTAATGTTCAAATTTCATTGATTAAATACTCAATTGTTTACTGTAAATCTTACCATTTAATCTGTTATAGATTAAGTAATCTTAGTTAATTTTAAGTTTGTCCATAATGCTCTGCATCAAGGGGCTTTGGAATGTACACCTCACGACTATAATGCCTTGTACAACTTTGTATCATGTCCAAATAAACTATTCTATTCTATTCTATAACAATAAAAAGGGATTTTAAATGAGCTGATGTAGGTAACAGCTCTTAGCTTGTCAATAGAGATAGGAATTCTTAACTTGTCAATGAAGTTAGGAATCCTTAACTAACCTTGTTAAACTCTGTGTGAAAAAAAGGAGGGAGGAGTATATGGAGAGAAAAAGAGGTTAAGAGAGTGGTGAAGGAATGTAAAGAGAGCAAATGAGAGAGGGTGAGATGCTTTCAGCAAATTTTGCTGAGAATAGAAAAGTTTTGGAGTGAGATTAATAAGTTAAGAAAGTCTAGGAAATGAATGGATCTGACAGCTAAAAACAGGAGAGGAGAGTTATTAGATGAGGAGTTAGAGGTATCGGGAACATGGAGGGAGTATTTTGAAGAACTGTTGAAATGTTGATGAAGATAAGGAACCTGTGATTTCTGACTGGGAAGGAAGTTGCTCATCCCTTTCCACTTGAAAAAGCAAATGACCTCATAAATGACTGGTCCAAAACATCAGGCATGAAAACCTAGAAATGTTGAAACTGATTAATTTTATGAGCCAAAAATATTGATGAGTGATTGCCTCTTCACAGAGTATGAATTAGATAATGCATTAACTAAAGGTCGATCAACTGCTCCTGGAAGGATGGTATAACCTATGATATTCTCAGAACTTTAAGGCACGTGCCTAATAATCCTTTGTTGGCACTGTATAATACCAGTTACATTGAGGGAGTTCTTCCTACTTCCTGGAGCAATATCTCATTTTTCCCGCCCCAACAGCCTGATATATTTAGACCGATCTCCTTAACTAGCTGTCTTTGTAAAAATTTTGAAAGAA
>WNWK01046381.1:0-14345 GCA_009830355.1 Cherax destructor
ATATTCTAGTATGGGCCTGCGCCACGGTGTACAGTGTCTTGAACGATTCCTTGTTAAGGTAACGTAATCCCAGGTTTGCCAATCGCCCATATGCTGCCGCAGTTATCTGGTTGATGTGTGCCTCCGGAGACCTTGGCGTTATACTCACCCCAAGGTCTTTCTCCTTTGCCAGGTTTGTAGCCTTTGTCCCCTACCTGTACTCTGTCAGCGGTCTTTTTGCCCTTCTCCGATCTTCATGACTTTGCATTTGGTGGTTAATGAAGAGCTTGGGGTAAGCGAGCACAAATCACTTAGTTTCAATATATCATGGAATTACCCAGGTAACTGCAATCAAGTCTCTGTTCCAGACTTTCGCTTGCTAGACCAGATGTCAAGCTTGTCCAGGTCTGTTTGGAGTCCTGCTTGGTCCTCTTCCGATGTGATTCTTCTCATTAATTTCACATCATCTGCGAACAGAGACACTTCTTAGTCTATCCCATCCGTCATGTCATTTACATATACCAAGAATAACACTGGTCCTAGGGACTGACCCCTGCGGTACTCCGCTCGTCACAGGCGCCCACTGTGATACCTCATCACCACCATGACCCGTTGTTGCCTCCCTGTGAGGTATTCCCTGGTCCATTCAAGTGCCCTTCCTGTTATACATGCTTGTTCTTCCAACTTCTTTACTAATCTCATGTGAGGAACTGTGTCGAAGGCCTTCCTGCAGTCCAGGAAAATGCAATCAACCCACCCTTCTCTCTCTTGCCTTACCTCTGTTACTTTATCATAGAACTCTTGGAGGTTTGTTACACAGGATTTGCCTTCCCGGAATCCGTGCTGTCTGGTGTTTATTATCCTGTTCAGCTCGAGGTGCTCCACCATTCTTTTCCTGATGATTTTCTCCAGGACTTTGCACACTATACATGTAAGTGACACAGGTCTATAGATTAGTGCCTCTTTTCTGTCTCCTTTTTTAAAGCTGGGGAATACGTTGGCCTTCTTCCATACCTCAGGTATCTGCCCATTTTCAAGGGATGTGATCCGGGTTGGTGTATTAATTAGTTGAGTGTAACTATTTAAATCCAGACTTTGCTTATATCTTTTACATAGCCTGTTATTTTGCTGTTGAAAACAGATATTGAAGTCTCCTAGTATTACTGTCTCGTCATTGTTATCAAGTCCTGACAAAACTCTCGGAAAGTCTTCTAAGAACTGGTAACTAGTTCCTACTAAGATGGGTTTGGTCTTGGGAAGCAGCACTTCAAACCATATAATCTCCAGTTTATTGTCATTTAAATCAGGTCTTGGATTATAGGCTAAGTCGTTCCTTATGTAGGCACATACCCCACCACCTTTTCTATTCCTATCTAAGCGTTTTATATTGTAACCTTCTATTTTGACCTCGTCGTCAGTCACCGTATCATCCAACCAGGATTCCGAGATTGATATAACTGCCGCTCTAGTTCTGTTAGCTAGAATCCTAATCTCTGTCAATTTTGGAAGAAGTGATCTTGCGTTGACATGAATAAAGTGAAGGCCTGTTTTCCTAAGACAATCATAATCATCAATATATGGCAAGGGTCATTAGCATTAAAAGTAGGTAAATTAATGTCATCATTGCTAAAGGTAACTTAAAGTGCATTTGTTACAAACAAAATGAAATCTGGCACCATTACCATAATTGAACACACATCCATTATGCACCCAACCTTTACACAATTTACAACCGGTAAGTTTACTGTTCTTCTTTCGTACCTTAGTACAGTGTATACAAATGTCTGGTGGTGTCTGAGATAATAATGTTTCTATTGTCTGTGCATTACCTATAGCGTTAAGGTTATCATTACTGGCAACTAGACCGTCATTAACACCATGACTTATCTGTCTGTTTTGCACCTGTACCATAGATTGAGGTCCTGGATTAGTATGAATATCGCCATTAATAGCGCCACTATAAAAAGCTGTGCGCCATTGTTTTGTTTTGGAGATGTGGGGTTGCCAAACCTTGCGGCGATAGTGGCACTACGTTTCTGGTATGATGGCCACTGTTGGGCTTTCACTTTCAGGGAGCTATCACTCATTCACCTTTTCAGACCCCACTTGACTGATTTTCCTTCTTTCGAGAAATGCACAATAAAGATAAATATCATTATGGCAGCCTGAACCTCTCTGATGCCAGCCATAGTTCCTCTTCACTCTTTATCATTTTACAATACAAATTTGTTTTCTTTCTTTACTTTTTTATTAAAAAGAAACCACTGATCCTATCAGACACCTAGCAATGCCTAGTATCTACTCTAGAAATCACCACTGGTTACTAGTAAGTTTCTGTTATTACATACCCGGATTACCCCTCACTTGTCCCCTTACTTCGTAAACTCCCATCCTCCTCACTTCATAGTCCGGCTTCCCCTATCACATTCTAACTCATTTCCATCCTGGCAGTGTAAAAGAAGTTTTCAAAGGCGATGTCCGCACACAGCCCATCAATCCCTATAGCGGGGCTCGTCGTTGTTGCTAGTCCTCGTAGAGTTGATGTCAGCCATTTTTAAAAGCAGTGAGGGTAAAAAACGGCCACTGCCCTGACAGATTCCTTGGAGTTTTGTCGTTAGATTTGAGTTTTCTCCTATGTTTCCCTCCTAATGTACACTGGTCATTAAATGGAAGTCAGCTATTAAAAATATCCTTGGTTGGTTAACTATTCACTTCTCCCACATTTAGCACTGAGGAGAACCGCTGGTATACTGACAGTTTCCTGGAGTTTGTTTTGTAGATTTATCGGTTTCTCCAGTGTTTCCCTGCCATTAACACTGCTGCAGTTAATATGATGGTCAGGTACTGTCAGTATAATTAGAATGTCGCTTCGTAGTTGTACATCTGGCAGTAGCTGGAGATTGAATGTCAGTCAGCCATGTTTAAATGATCACTTTCACCCCTCACCTGGCAATGACTGACCCTCACCTGGCACTGACTGACCCTCACCTGGCACTGAGGGAAAAAAATCGACACTACACTACATTACAGACCTGTCAGTTTCCTTGTATTTTGTTGATTAGGTTTTCCCTTATGTTGACTTCACATTAACACTGTGCAGTTGATATGGGAGTCAGTTACTTCAGTGTAGTGGAAAACGTTGCTTGTCAGGATTGTACGTCTGGTAGCGGGTCTGGTATTTGAATGCCGGTCTCCTCTTTTAGTCATATTTGGTCCATTTCACTGTAGTCACCGTCAGTTTTCTTGTCACTGTAAGTTCCTTGTATGTTGTTGCAACAGTTCTTGCAAATAGGCCATTGCTGGAGTCTCAACAGCCCAGGGAATGACAAAATATAGGAGCAGCTTTGTTGTTGCTGCCTGGTGCCTGGTGCTTGGTGCCTGGTGCCTGGTGCTTGGTGCCTGGTGCCTGGTGCTTGGTGCCTGGTGCCTGGTGCTTTGTGCCTGGTGCCTGGTGCTTGGTGCCTGGTGCTTGGTGCCTGGTGCTTGGTGCCTGGTGCTTGGTGCCTGGTGCTTGGCAAGAGCGTCCATCAGGGGGTACCACTCTGCTGGTGCTTGACCAGAGCGTCCATCAGGGGGTACCACTCTGCTGGTGCTTGACAAGAGCGTCCATCAGGGGGTACCACTCTGCTGGTGCTTGGCAAGAGCATCCATTAGGGAGTACCGCTCTGCTGATGCTTGACAAGAGCATCCATTAGGGGTACCACTCTGCTGGTGCTTGACAAGAGCGTCCATTAGGGGGTACCACTCTGCTGGTGCTTGACAAGAGCATCCATAAAGGGGTACCACTCTGATGGTGCTTGACAAGAGCATCCATTAGGGGGTACCGCTCTGCTGGTGCTTGACAAGAGCATCCATAAAGGGTACCACTCTGCTGGTGCTTGACAAGAGCATCCATTAGGGGGTACCACTCTGCTGGTGCTTGACAAGAGCATCCATTAGGGGTTACCGCTCTGCTGGTGCTTGACAAGAGCGTCCATCAGGGGGTACCACTCTGCTGGTGCTTGGCAAGAGCGTCCATTAGGGGGTACCGCTCTGCTGGTGCTTGACAAGAGCATCCATTAGGGGGTACCACTCTGCTGGTGCTTGACAAGAGCGTCCATTAGGGGTACCACTCTGCTGGTGCTTGACAAGAGCATCCATAAAGGGGTACCACTCTGATGGTGCTTGACAAGAGCTTATCCGTTACAAGAGAAGGGGTACCGCTCTGCTGTGCTTGATAAGAGCATCCATTAGGGGGTACCGCTCTGCTGTTGCTTGACAAGAGCGTCCATCAGGGGGTACCGCTCTGCTGGTGCTTGACAAGAGCGTCCATCAGTGGGTACCGCTCTGCTGGTGCTTGACAAAGCGTCCATTAGGGGTACCGCTCTGCTGGTGCTTGACAGAGCGTCCATCAGGGTACCCTCTGCTGGTCTTGACAAAGCGTCCATAGGGTACCGCTCTGCTGGTGCTTGACAAGAGCGTCCATCAGGGATACCGCTCTGATAGGTGCTTGACAAGAGCGTCCATCAGGGGTACCCTCTGCTGGTGTGACAAGAGCGTCCATCGGGGTACCGCTCTGCTGGTGCTTGACAAGAGCGTCCATCAGGGGTACCGCTCTGCTGGTGCTTGACAAGAGCATCCATCAGGGGTACCCTCTGCTGGTTGCTTGGCAAGAGCGTCCATCAGGGTACCCTGCTGGCTTGACAAAGCGTCCATCAGGGGTACCGCTCTGCTGGTGCTGACAAGAGCGTCGATTAGGGGTACCACTCTGCTGGTGCTTGACAAGAGCGTCCATCAGGGGGTACCACTCTGCTGGTGCTTGACAAGAGCGTCCATTAGGGGGTACCGCTCTGCTGGTGCTGCAAGAGCGTCTATCGGGGGTACCGCTCTGCTGGTTCTTGACAAGAGCGTCCATCAGGGGTTACCACTCTGCTGGTGCTTGACAAGAGCGTCCATTAGGGGGTACCGCTCTGCTGGTGCTTGACAAGAGCGTCCATCAGGAGTACCGCTCTGCTGGTGCATGACAAGAGCGATTGGTGGTGTTGGGAACTTCAGTTTCTATCTCCAAGTACAAAGAAACTTTTGTTCCTTTTCTTTCATGGTGCAGCTTTATGCAACAAATCTTCCCCTTTGACCCATGCATGTCATGACAGAACAGTGTAGTAAAGACAGTTAATGCCAGACTGAAGTTTCCTCTACAGACAAGCACAGTGTCTACCTGCTGAGGCTCGCAGGACCTATGTCTACCCTTATACAATGCCATATGGACTACGCTGCTCTTCATGGTACTCTGCCTTGACAAAAAACTGAGAGATAAACTGCAAATCACCAAGAACAAAATGGTAAGATTCATCCTGGACCTGGCTCCAAGATTCATCCAGGACCTGGGTCAGATTCATCCAGGACCTGGGTCCAGATTCATCCTGGACCTGGTTTAGATTCATCCCGGACCTGGTCAAGATTCATCCCGGACCTGGGTCCAACATTCATCAGGACCGGGTCCAAGATTCATCCTGGACCTGGGTCCAGATTCATCTGGGCATTGTCCAAGATTCATCCTGGACCTGGGTCCAATTCATCCTGGACCTGGTCAAGATTCATCCCGGACTGGGTCCAAGATTCATCTGGACCTGGGTCCAAGATTCATCCCGGACCTAGGTCCAGATTCGTCCTGGACCTGGGTCAGATTCATCCTGGACCTGGGTCCAAGATTCATCCTGGACCTGGGTCCAAGATTCATCCTGGACCTGGGTCCAAGATTCATCCTGGACCTGGGTCCAAGATTCATCCTGGACTTGGGTAAATTCATCCTGGACCTGGGTCCAAGATTCATCCTGGACCTGGGTCCAAGATTCATCCTGACCTGGGTCAAGATTCATCCTGGACCTGAGTCCAAGATTCATCCTGGACCTGGGGCCAAGATTCATCCTGGACCTGGGTCCAAGATTCATCCTGGACCTGGGTCAAGATTCATCCTGGACCTGGGTCCAAGATTCATCCTGGACCTGGGTCCAAGATTCATCCTGGACCTGGGTCCAAGATTCATCCTGGACCTGGGTCAAGATTCATCTGGACCTGGTCAGATTCATCCTGGACCTGGGTCAGATTCATTGGACCTGGTCCAAGATTCATCCTGGACCTGGGTCCAAGATTCATCTGGACCTGGGTTCAAGATTCATCCTGGACTGGGTTCAAGATTCATCCTGGACCTGTCAAGATTCATTGGACTGGGTCAAATTCATCTGGACCTGGGTCAAGATTCATCCTACCTGGCAACACTGGCTGGTCAAATTCATCTGGACCTGGGTCAAGATTCATCCTGGACCTGGGTCCAAGATTCATCCTGGACCTGGGTTCAATATTCATCTGGACTGGGCAAGATTCATCTGGACTGGGTCAAGTTCATCCTGGACCTGGGTCCAAGTTCATCCTGGACCTGGTCAATTCATCTGGACCTGGCAAGTTTGGACCTGGCAAGATTCATCCTGGACCTGGGTCCAGATTCATCCTGGACCTGGGTCCAGATTCATCCTGGACTGGGTCCAAGATTCATCCTGGACCTGGGTCAAGATTCATCTGACCTGGGTCCAAATTCATCCTGGACCTGGGTCCAAGATTCATCCTGGACCTGGGTCCAAGATTCATCCTGGACCTGGTCCAAGTTCATCCTGGACCTGGGTCCAGATTCATCCTGGACCTGGGTCCAAGATTCATCCTGGACCTGGGTCCAAGATTCATCCCGGACCTGGGTCCCAAATTCATCCTGGACCTGGGTCCAAGATTCATCCTGGACCTGGGTCCAAGATTCATCTGGACCTGTCCAAGATTCATCCTGGACCTGGGTCCAAGATTATCCTGGACCTGGGTCCAAGATTCATCCTGGACCTGGGTCCAAGATTCATCCTGGACCTGGGTCAAGATTCATCCTGGACCTGGATCACAGGTGGAATTCATCCTGGACCTGGGTCCAAGATTCATCCTGGACCTGGGTCCAAGATTCATCCTGGACCTGGGTGCAAGATTCATCCTGGACCTGGGTCAGATTCATCCTGGACCTGGGTTCAAGATTCATCCTGGACCTGGGTCCAAGATTACCTGGACCTGGGTCCAGGATTCATCCCGGACTGGGTCAGTTATCCTGGACCCGAGTTCAAAAATTCATCTGGACCTGGGTCCAAGTTAACCTGGACCTAGGTCCAGGATTCATCCTGGACCTGGGTCCAAGATTCATCCTGGACCTGGGTCAAGATTCATCCTGGACCTGGGTCCAAGATTCATCCTGGACCTGGGTCCAAGATTCATCCTGGACCTAGGTTCAAGATTCATCTGAACCTGGGTCCAAGATTCATCCTGGACCTGGGTTCCAAGATTCATCTGGACCTGGGTCCAAAAATTCATCCTGGACCTGGGTCCAAGATTCATCCTGGACCTGGTCCAGAGTCCTGAAGGATTTTATCCTGGACCTGGGTCAAGATTCATCCTGGACCTGGGTCCAATTCATCCTGGACCTGGGTCCAGATTCATCCTGGACCTGGATAAGTTCATCCTGGACCTGGGTCCAAGATTCATCTGGACCTGGTCAAGATTCATCCTGGACCTGGGTCAAGATTCATCCTGGACCTGGGTTCAAGATTCATCTGGACCTGGGTCAAGATTATCATACCTGGTCCAAGATCCAAAGATCCATCCCGGAACTGGGTCAAGATTCATCTGGACCTGGGTCCAGATTCATCCTGGACCTGGTCCAAGATTCATCCTGGACCTGGGTCCAAGATTCATCCTGGACCTGGGTCCAAAATTCATTTGGACCTGGGTCCAAGATTCATCCTGGACCTGGGTCCAAGATTCATCCTGGACCTGGTCCAAAATTCATCCTGGACCTGGGTTCCCAATTCATCCTGGACCATTTTCAAGATTCATCCTGGACCTGAGTTCAATATTATCCTAGGACCTGGTAAGATTATCCTGGACCTGGGTCCAAGATTCATCCTGGACCTGGTCCAAATTCATCCTGGACCTGGGCAAGATTCATCCCGGACCTGGGTCCAGATTCATCCTGGACCTGGTTAAGATTCATCCTGGACCTGGGTCCAAGATTCATCCTGGACCTGGGTCCAAGATTCATCCTGGACTGGTCAAGTTATCTGGACCTGGGTCCAAGATTATCTGGACTGAGTCCAAGATTCATCCTGGACCTGGGTCAAGATTTCATCTGGACCTGGTCAGAATTCATCCTGGACCTGGGTCCAGATTCATCCTGGACCTGGGTCCAAGATTCATCCTGGACCTGGGTTAAGTTTCATCCTGGACCTTTGGTCCAAAGTTCATCCTGGACCTGGGTCAAATTCTATCTGGACACTTGGTCAAAGATTCATCCCGGACCTGGGTCAATTCATCCTGGACCTGGGCCAAGATTGACAGGTTCATCCTGGACCTGGGTCCAAGATTCATCCCGGACCTGGGTCAGATTCATCTGGACCTGGGTCCAAGATTCATCCCGGACCTGGGTCCAAGATTCATCCTGGACCTGGGTCCAAGATTCATCCCGGACCTGGGTCCAAGATTCATCCTGGACTGGGTCAAGATTCATCCTGGACCTGGGTCCAAGATTCATCCTGGACCTGGGTCCAAGATTCATCCTGGACCAGGTCCCGGATAATCTTGGACCCAGGGCCCGGATGAATCTTTGGGCCCAGGTTTCCCGGATGAATCTTGGGCCCAGGTCCAAGGGTGAATCTTGGACCCAGGTCAGATGAATCTTACCCAGGTCCAGGATGAATCTGGACCCAGGTCCGGATGAATCTTGCCCAGTCAGGATAATCTTGGACCCAGGTCAGGGACTTGGACCCGGTCAGGAAATTTCCCCCCAAGGATTTGGGAACCCGGGGAAAAAAAAAAAAAAAAAAAAAAAAAAAAAAAAAAAAAAAAAAAAAAAAAAAAAAAAAAAAAAAAAAAAAAAAAAAAAAAAAAAAAAAAAAAAAAAAAAAAAAAAAAAAAAAAAAAAAAAAAAAAAAAAAAAAAAAAAAAAAAAAAAAAAAAAAAAAAAAAAAAGGTCCAGATAATCTTGGACCCAGGTCCAGGATGAATCTTGACCCAGGTCCAGGATGAATCTTGGACCCAGGTCAGGATGAATCTTGACCAGGTCAGGATGAATCTTGGACCCAGGTCAGGATGAATTTGAACCCGGTCAGGATGAATCTTGAACCAGGTCCAGGATGAATCTGGACCCAGGTCCAGGATGAATCTTGGACCCAGGTCAGGATGAATCTTGGACCCAGGTCCAGGATGAATCTTGGACCCAGGTCCAGGATGAATCTGGACCTGGTCCAGTATCTGGACCCAGGTCCAGGATTATCTTGACCCAGGTCAGATGAATCTTGGACCCAGTTCCAGGATGATCTGGACCAGGTCAGGTTTAATCTTGGACCCAGGTCAGGATGAATCTTGGACCCAGGTCAGGATGAATCTTGACCCAGGTCCAGGATGAATCTTGGACCCAGGTCAGGATGAATCTTGGACCCAGGTCAGGATGAATCTTGGACCCAGGTCCAGGATGTGGAGGTCAGGATGAATCTTGGACCCAGGTCCAGATGAATCTTGGACCAGGTCCAGGATGAATCTTGGACCCAGGTCAGATGAATCTTGACCCAGGTCAGTGAATCTTGGACCCAGGTCCAGGATGAATCTTGGACCCAGGTCCAGGATGAATCTTGGACCCAGGTCCAGTGAATCTTGGACCCAGGTCCAGGATGAATCTTGGCCAGTCCAGGATGAATCTGGACCCAGTCAGATTAATCTTGGACCCAGGTCCAAAAGATGGAGAATCTTGACCCAGGTCAGATGAATCTTGGACCAGGTCCAGTGAATCTTGGACCCAGGTCAGATGAATCTTGGCCCAGGTCAGGATGAATCTTGGACCCAGTCCAGGATGAATCTTGGACCCAGGTCCAGGATGAATCTTGGACCCAGGTCCAGGATGAATCTTGGACCCAGGTCAGATGAATCTTGGACCCAGTCCAGTGAATCTTGGACCCAGGTCAGGATAATCTTGGACCCAGAGTCAGGATGAATCTTACCCAGGTCCAGATGAATCTTGGACCCAGTCCGAGATGAATCTTGGCCCAGGTCCAGGATGAATCTTGGACCCAGGTCCAGGATGAATCTTGGACCCAGGTCCAGGATGAATCTTGGCCAGTCAGGATGAATTGGACCCAGGTCCAGGATGAATCTTGGAAAAGGGCCAGGATGAATATTGAACCAGGTCCAGGATGAATTTGGACAGTCAGGATGAATCTTGACCCAGGTCAGGATGAATCTTGGACCCGGTCCAATAATCTTGGACCCAGGTCCAGATGAATCTTGGACCAGGTCCAAATAATCTTGGACCCAGGTCCAGGATGAATCTTGGACCCAGTCCAGATGAATCTTGGACCCAGGTCAGGATGAATCTTGGACCCAGGTCCAGGATGAATCTTACACAGGTCAGGATGAATCTGGGCCGGTCCAGGATGAATCTTGCCCAGGTCAGGATGAATCTGGCCCAGGTCAGGATGAATCTTGGACCCAGGTCAGGATGATCTTGACCAGTCCAGGATGAATTTGGACCCAGGTCAGGATGAATCTTGGAAAGGTCCAGATGAATTTGACCCAGGTCAGGATGAATTTGACAGGTAGGATGATCTTGGACCCAGGTCAGGATGATTGGACCCAGGTCAATGATCTTGGACCCGGTCAGGATGAATCTTGGACCCAGGTCAGGATGAATCTTGGACCAGGTCCCGGTGATCGGCCGGTCAGGATGAATCTTGGACCGGGCAGGATGATCTGGACCAGGTGGTAATCTTGGACCCAGGTCAGGATGAATCTTGACCCAGGTCCGGATGAATCTTGACCAGGTCAGATGAATCTTTTTTTTTTTTTTTTTTTTTTTTTTTTTTTTTTTTTTTTTTTTTTTTTTGGTCCAGGAATGAATCTTGCGCCTTGATCAGGATGAATGTGAACCCAGGTCAGGATGATCTTGGAAAAGGTCAGGATGAATGAACCCAGGTCAGGATGAATTTTTGGACCCAGGTCAGGATGATCTTGGACCAGGTCCAGGATGAGATCTTGGACCCAGTCAAATGAATCTTGGACCCAGGTCAGGATGAATCTTGGACTCGGTCCATGATTAATCTTGGACCCAGTCAGATAATCATGGCCAGTTCAGGATGATCTTGGACCCAGGTCCAGAGATGAATCTTGGACCCAGGTCAGGATGAATCTTACACCCAGGTCCAGGATGAATCTTGGGCCCAGGTCAGATGAATCTTGGACCCAGGTCCAGATGAATCTTGGACCCAGGTCCAGGATGAATCTTGCCCAGGTCCAGGATGAATATTGAACCCAGGTCCAGGATGAATCTTGGACAAAGGTCCAGGATGAATATTGAACCCAGGTCCAGGATGAATTTTTGGACCCAGGTCCAGGATGAATCTTGGACCCAGGTCCAGGATGAATCTTGGACCCAGGTCCAAAATGAATCTTGGACCCAGGTCCAGGATGAATCTTGAACCCAGGTCCAGGATGAATCTTGAACCCAGGTCCTGGATGAATCTTGGACCCAGGTCCAGGATGAATCTTGGACACAGGTCCAGGTTTATTCTTGGACCCAGGTCCAGGATGAATCTTGAACCCAGTTCCAGGATGAGTCTTGGACCCAGGTCCAGGATGAATCTTGGACCCAGGTCAGATGAATCTTGGACCCAGGTCCAGGATGAATCTTGGACCCAGGTCCAGGATGAATCTTGGACCCAGGTCCAGGATGAATCTTGGACCCAGGTCCAGGATGAATCTTGGACCCAGGTCCAGGATGAATCTTGGACCCAGGTCCAGGATGAATCTTGGACCCAGGTCAGGATGAATCTTGGACCCAGGTCCAGGATGAATCTTGGACCCAGGCCCAGGATGAATCTGGACCCAGGTCCAGGATGAATCTTGGACCCAGGTCCAGGATGAATCTTGGACCCAGGTCCAGGATGAATCTTGGACCCAGGTCCAGGGATTAATCTTGGACCCAGGTCCAGATGAATCTTGGACCCAGGTCCAGATGAATCTTGGACCCAGGTCCAGGATGAATCTTGGCCCCAGGTCCAGGATGAATCTTGGACTCAGGTCAGGATGAATCTTGGACCCAGGTCAGGGATGAATCTTGGACCCAGAGTCCGGGGATGAATCTTGGACCCAGGTCCAGGATGAATCTTGGACCCAAGTCCAGGATGAATCTTGGACCCAGGTCCAGGATGAATCTTGGACCCAGGTCCAGGATGAATCTTGGACCCAGGTCCAGGATGAATCTTGGACCCAGGTCCAGGATGAATCTTGGACCCAGGTCCAGGACGAATCTTGGACCTAGGTCCAGGATGAATCTTGGACCCAGGTCCAGGATGAATCTTGGACCCAGGTCCAGGATGAATCTTGGACCAGGTCCAGGATGAATCTTGGACCCAGGTCCAGGATGAATCTTGGACAATGCTCCAGGATGAATCTTGGACCCAGGTCCAGGATGAATCTTGGACCCTGGTCCTGGATGAATGTTGGACCCAGGTCCTGGATGAATCTTGGACCCAGGTCCAGGATGAATCTTGGAACCAGGTCCAGGATGAATCTTGGACCCAGGTCCTGGATGAATCTTGGACCCAGGTCCTGGATGAATCTTGGAGCCAGGTCCAGGATGAATCTTACCATTTTGTTCTTGGTGATTTGCAGTTTATCTCTCAGTTTTTTTGTCAAGGCAGAGTACCATGAAGAGCAAGCGTAGTCCATATGGCATTGTATAAGGGCTAGACATAGGGTCCTGCGAGCCTCAGCAGGTAGACACTGTGCTTGTCTGTAGAGGAACTTCAGTCTGGCATTAACTGTCTTTACTACACTGTTCCCTGTCATGACATGCATGGGTCAAAGGGGAAGATTTGTTGCATAAAGCTGCACCATGAAAGAAAAGGAACAAAAGTTTCTTTGTAATTTGGAGATAGAAACTTGAAGTTCCCAATTCGACCTAATTAACGCTCTTGTCATGCACCAGCAGAGCGGTACTCCCTGATGGACGCTCTTGTCAAGCACCAGCAGAGCGGTACCCCCTAATGGACGCTCTTGTCAAGCACCAGCAGAGCGGTAACCCCTGATGGACGCTCTTGTCAAGCACCAGCAGAGCGGTACCCCCTGATAGACGCTCTTGTCAAGCACCAGCAGAGCGGTACCTCCTAATGGACGCTCTTGTCAAGCACCAGCAGAGCGGTACCCCTGATGGACGCTCGTCGAAGCACCAGCAGAGCGGTACCCCCTAATCGACGCTCTTGTCAAGCACCAGCAGAGCGGTACCCCCTGATGGACGCTTTTGTCAAGCACCAGCAGAGTGGTACCCCCTGATGGACGCTCTTGCCAAGCACCAGCAGAGCGGTACCCCCTGATGGACGCTCTTGTCAAGCACCAGCAGAGCGGTACCCCCTGATGGACGCTCTTGTCAAGCACCAGCAGAGCGGTACCCCCTGATGGACGCTCTTGTCAAGCACCAGCAGAGCGGTACCCCTGATGGACGCTCTTGTCAAGCACCATCAGAGCGGTATCCCTGATGACGCTCTTGTCAAGCACCAGCAAGCGTACCCCTGATGGACGCTCTTGTCAAGTACCAGCAGAGCGGTACCCCCTGATGGACGCTCTTGTCAAGCACCAGCAGAGCGGTACCCCCTAATGGACGCTATTGTCAAGCACCAGCAGAGCGGTACCCACTGATGGACGCTCTTGTCAAGCACCAGCAGAGCGGTACCCCCTGATGGACGCTCTTGTCAAGCATCAGCAGAGCGGTACCCCCTAATGGATGCTCTTATCAAGCACAAGCAGAGCGGTACCCCCTAATGGATGCTCTTGTCAAGCACCATCAGAGTGGTACCCCTTTATGGATGCTCTTGTCAAGCACCAGCAGAGTGGTACCCCCTAATGGACGCTCTTGTCAAGCACCAGCAGAGTGGTACCCCCTAATGGATGCTCTTGTCAAGCACCAGCAGAGCGGTACCCCCTAATGGACGCTCTTGCAAGCACCAGCAGATGGGTACCCTGATGGACGCTCTTGTCAGCACCAGCAGAGCGGTAACCCCTAATGGATGCTCTTGTCAAGCACCAGCAGAGGCGTACCTAATGGATTTTGTCAAGCACCATCAAGTGGTACCTTTATGGATACTCTTGTCAAGCACCAGCAGAGCGGTACCCCTAATGGATTCTTGTCAAGCACCATCAGAGTGGTACCCCTTATGGATGCTCTTGTCAAGCACCAGCGAGTGGTACCCCTATGGACGCTCTTGTCAAGCACCAGCAGAGTGGTACCCCTAATGGATGCTCTTGTCAAGCACCAGCAG
>WNWK01046382.1:0-14343 GCA_009830355.1 Cherax destructor
CAACAAATCAGGAAATTATCAATGCGATGCAAACAATCCTCCCAGAAATCACTACTACCATCCATCCAACAGTACCCTCCTGGAAGCACCGCTGGGTCACCAGGCCATCGACACGGTCCTCAAGGACAAAGTGAATGACCTGAAAAGAATGGAGGAGAGAATAAGTGATCTTGATGACCATGATGCCCTGTATCTCCTCACAAGGTGTCTTACTATGCCAAGACTCACTTACTTCTTGAGGTGCGCACCCTCTTTTGAAAACCCAACACTTGACGAGTATGACGCACTTGAGATCAACCTTCAAGAAGGCACTGAATCTGTCACTAGAGGATCAGCAAGGGAGCAGGCAACCCTCCCAGTGCGACTGTGAGGTATAGGGGTGCGCAAAGCAAGGCAGGTAGCGTTACCTGCATTTCTGTCATCGTGTTTGGCCTCCTGTGGATTAGTCAAGAGGATTGTCCCTGAACGTTTGAGAGGTGTGGTGGGAGCTCAAGACCCCAAGTTCATTGAAGCAGTAGTGCAGTGGGACATCCTGGCAGACTCCTCCAGTAGACCAGCTCCTCCCAAAGAGCACAAACAGTCCCACTGGGACAAACCGATCAGGGAAAAAAATTGCCAACACAATGCTCACCAACGCTTCAGGAAAGGACAAAGATCGTCTCCTAGCGGTGAAGGCACCACACTCAGGAGATTTCCTTCTAGCTGTTCCCAATTACTCTCTGGGGACTCGACTCGATCCACAGGCCATTCGGATTGGTGTTGCTCTTCGCCTAGCCGCCCCCATACTCACCGAACATAGGTGTTTTTGCGGCAGGGCGACGGCTGATCAATTCGGACTTCATGGTCTAGTGTGTCACACATCAGAAGGGAAGTATGCTAGACATGAGGAGGTCAATGACATCATAAAGAGAAGCCTCGCCACAGCCCGTTGCCCAGCTCAACGGGAACCCCACGTGCAGAGGTCTGATGGAAGTCAAAAGCGTCCTGATGGAGCCACCATGCTACTCTGGAAGGATGGTAAGCAGATTGCTTGGGACTACACCTGTGCTGCCACATTGGCAGACACCTACCTGCCACACTCCTTAGCCGAAGGGGTGGAGCTGCCAGCCACAGGGAGACCCAGAAGACCCGCAAATATGAAGACCTTCCCTCTTGCTATAACTTCATCCCAATAGGGTCGGAGACCCATGGAGCATGGGGCAAGTGTGCTCTAAAGTTTCTCAAGGAGCTGGGTGGAAAACTCATCATAGAAACCAAGGACCACAGGGCGACCAGCTTCCTCTTTCAGAGACTCAGTGTTGCGATCCAGAGGGAAAATGCCTGCAGTTTCTGGGCACGCGTCCCACTACCGGGGAGCTGGACGAAGTATTTGGCATGTAGCTCTGAGTTGTCATCTATGTTGTTTTACTCACTATTGTATTCTTGTTAATGTATTTTGACAATGTATTGTATCTTGAAATAAATTTTATATATATTTAATAAAAGATGGGGTGGTAGGGAAAGTGGAATATTCAAATGGCTTCAGAAAGACATCTAAATATTCTTCCTTGAAGCCTTTTTATCCACTTCTCCGAGGCTATGGGACCCACAATTCACACCAGAGGTGGACCCCTTTATATATATATATATATATATATATATATATATATATATATATATATATATATATATATATATATATATATATATATATATATATATATATATATATATTCAAATGGAATCAGGAAGAAATCCAAATTTTCTTCCTTGAAGCCTTTTATTCACTTCTCCGAGGCTATGGGTCCCACAATTTGTACCAAAGGTGGACCCTCTTATATATATATATATATATATATATATATATATATATATATATATATATATATATATATATATATATATATATATATATATATATATATATATATATATATATATATATATATATATATATATATATATATATATATATATATATATATATATATATATATATATATATATAACATTGTAATGGACTCGAACAGTTTGTCATGTATGTAGCAGACCAAAATCTGATACATATAATCAAGCAGTGATGTATATATCCTTCATTTACATTGCGCATATCTAAGTACATATGTATTATTTTTCTTCTTTTAGGTACGTGATATGGGAGGAGCAGAGAAGACTTCCTTGGTAAGTATACAAGTGCTGGTCATGTATACACAAACATATTTTAGATGATAGTTTTTCTTCATATCTTCACCTAGCAGTCAATACTTGTCCAGGAGGAAGACGTGTGTAGAGGATCGCAGAGTCAGGCAAAAGAACATTATGTCTCCAGAGGAAATATGCGACGTTGCTTGTCTTTCTTATGTTACCTTGGGTTATTAATACTCCTGGGTTAAGGATACTCCTGGGTTGCTAATACCCCTGGGTTAATAATACTCCTGGGTTACTAATATCCACGGGTTAATAATTTTCCTGGGATAATAATGGTCATGGGTTAATAATACTGGGTTAATATTCCTGGGTAAAAACATTCCTGGGTTAGTAATACTCAGGGGTAAATAATACCTTTTGGTTAATAATATTCCTTGGTTAATAATACTCCTGAGTTAATAATACTCCTTGGTAAATAATACTCCTGGGTTAATACTTATTGGTTATTAATATTCCTGGGTTAATACTCCTGGTTAATTAATGCTCCTGGGTTAATAATCCTCCAGGGTTAATAATGCTCCTGGGTTATTAATACTCCTGGGTTATTAATATTCCTGGGTTATTAATACTCCTGGGTTAATACAAATTAGTTAATAATGCTTCTGGGTTAATATTCATAAAAATATTTTTCTTCATCTTCTTCACAACAATCAAATTCACGAGAGAAATTAAAAAAGAAATTATAATTTCTATTATTATTTTATTATTATTTATTATTTATTATTATTATTATTATTATTATTATTATTATTATTATTATTATTATTATTATTATTATTATTGCATTAACTATCATTATTTTTATTTTTATAATACTAAGGGAAAAGCACTAAACCCGTAGAGTCATACAGCGTCTGAGTAATATAAGGTAATCAGGCGTGATTCAAGGGAAATTAATCTCTAATTCCTTTGATCAAGAGCCCTTCTCCCTTCTTTCTTGAAGGGTGAAATGGACTAGCCGGATCCTCTTTTCTCTCTCTCTCTCTCTCTCTCTCTCTCTCTATATATATATATATATATATATATATATATATATATATATATATATATATATATATATATATATATATATATATATATATTTTTCTCTTCTCTCTCTCTCTCTCTCTCTCTCTCTCTCTCTCCCCCCGTTGTTGAAGATGTTCTTAAACACAGTATATTAAAAGGTCTTTATGCGAGTTATAATCACCTTCTCTTTATTGAAGTACAAATTCTATACAACGAAGTTATTTACATATTTTCTCTTAATCTGTAAATGACATATCTTTGTAAATCCGATTGTAAATAGTGCGCAGTTTTAACATGCGTATGTGTAAGTTAGCCTGCGTATGTAACACACTTTTTTTTTGCACTTTATTATGCAGGCTAAGTGCTCATTTACAGGTTAAGCGCTCTTATCCTTCCTTAGCTCATTTACCGGCTGAAAGTTCTTATCCTACATCAGCTTATTTACAGGATAAGAGCTGTTATCCTATCTCAGCTTATTTACAGGATAACAGCTGTTATCCTATCTCAGCTTATTTACAGGATAAGAGCTGCTATCCTATCTCAGCTTATTTAAAGGATAACAGCTGTTATCCTATCTCAGCTTATTTACAGGATAAGAGCTGTTGTCCTACCTCGGCTCACGTACAGGCTAAAAGTTGCTATTTCAGGTCATTTGCAGGCTAAGAGCTGCTAGCTAATCTGAGCTCATTTACATGGTAAGAACTGTTATCCTGCCTAAACTCATTTCAAAGACCAGCACTATCTGAGGCATGCTGTCCCTTCCCTCTTCCCCCTGGATGCCACCCAACATCTGACACCTGTTTACTACTAGGTAAACATGGGCAAGAGAAGGAAGGAAACCTGCTGCCTAAGACTCCTATGGTGCCAAAATTTAACTCTGTTTCTTCAACGTTTTATAATCTACAAGTACATGTACAAGGTATACAGGCCTACTGACATCAGTGACATATGTACTACTATAAAGAAAGCCCCTTGTTATGCAGAGCATTTCGGGCAAATTAGGTCAATTTTGTCACCAGGATGCGACCCACACCAGTCCACTAACATCCAGGTACATATTGTACTGATGGGTGAAGATGGACAGCAGGTATGTTAAGGAAACACGTCCTAATGTTTCCACCCGTACCGGGGATTGACCCCCCCGGAGCTCAGTATGTGAGTTGAGTGCGCTAACAATCGAGCTACGGGATACTTGTGAGCCTAAGATGCTCCCACCGAGCCGCAAGCCACCTTCATAGGCCTAGCCCAAGTGATAATGTACATCAATCACATGATCAAGTAAGGCTTCTTTGGTGGACCTTTTCGGTTGAGAGTCGTGAAGGTCTGTGTAGAACACGAGGGTTATTAAAGTCATGTTCTTCTCGAGCACAAGTGGACTGTGTTAACCCTCGTGTTTCATATCACTGCTTTAACTCCAGCTGCGAGTCATCATATGACTAAGACTCACGTCTTAAAACACTTGCCTGTCTCCTGACAAACCTTACCTAACCTAACATAACGGCAATTGCGTACTGACAAATATGTTAGCAAGACACAATAAGTGGTTTATGGTAAGTTATTGAGAAGACGTTTCGTCCAACGCGGACTTTATTGATAAATTCTATGGTGAATTTATAAACCGCTTACTGCGTCTTATTAGGAGTCCTAAAATGCAAAGGAAGTTCGTCTAATAAACGCAGATGCAGAACAGAACTTCGGTTAAGGTTTTGTTCTGCATTTTTCGTCTCTTTCAAACACCTTGTCGGTAAAACACCAGCTTTTTTTTTCCAGTGTTTAAGTGACAAGTGGATGGTGGTGGTGGCTACCACGGACCCAAGTGGATGGTGGTGGCTACCACGGACCCAAGTGGATGGTGGTGGCTACCACGGACCCAAGTGGATGGTGGTGGCTACCACGGACCCAAGTGGATGGTGGTGGCTACCACGGACCCAAGTGGATGGTGGTGGCTACCACGGACCCAAGTGGATGGTGGTGGCTCCCACGGACCCCTGAGGAAATGTCGCAATGTTTCTCTCTGCAGTTGATAAAGTCACTTGAATACAACAATGGTATATAATTCCGACAAGTTGGTGACACACATGTGTGATAGTTGAATAACTTCATTCCGAAACGTCTCGTCTACACAGTAGACTTCTTCAGTCGGTGATGAATTAGATACATATGCAACATCTGGGTATCTTTATTTGTAGACATTACACATGTGTCTAATTCATCATCTTATCGGTAATGAATGCTAGTGATATACAACTTCTTCGGTCGAATGCAGAGGATCCAGCAGAAACAATGTCGATGTAGAGACGATGTAAAGAGTCCATCACCCTCGAAGAAGTAGTTTTGAGGAGGTCAGTCCCTCAGCCTGGGGAAGAGTTCTGCAAAACTCTCCACTAGGCTGAGGGACTGACCACCTCAAAACCACTTCTTCGACGGGTGATGGACTGATTGCATCCCCTCTACATTTCCACTGCTTCTGCTGCCTCTGCATTCGACGGAAGAATTCTACTGTGTAGGCGATACGTTTCGGAATAGAGCTACCAAACTGTTTCACATGTGTCTTACAACTAGGTATAATATCTCAGATAGATAAATAACACTATATGAGCAGATGATAGGAACTTAGCCAAAAGTTAATTAAACAGATATTGACCAGTAATATAATCGGTCTCAAAATATACCCAACGTGGAACAGGACAGTTTGTCGATATTCCCATACCATCTATTAGTAATTGCTTCACTTTTATGAGGTTATCCAATGTTCATTTCTACACGATTTACTATAGTATCGGAATAATTCATGAAGACTCAGTGAATAAACATGAATGAATGAAAACAAGAGCCGTTGTTTTGGCAGCACTGTATATTAATATACAGAAATATATATTAATATATAAAAACCATTATAAAATCACCAGTATAAGCTTTTAACGTAAATTAAAACATAATTGCAACCTTGTCTTCGGCTAGCAGGAGATCGATAGAGTGCATCGTCTCCTGCACGGGTTTACCATATTCTGCTTGAAGCAAAGTTTACCCGTTTTCTATCATTGAGGGTCTTAGTGCTATAAGAGAAAACGTATGAGTCGAGATGTGGGACTCAGGAGAAATTTCTCTCATTAGCTCTCGTTCTCTGTCATGTCTTTGGCTGTATTATATATATATATATATATATATATATATATATATATATATATATATATATATATATATATATATATATATATATATATATATATATATATATATATATATATATATATATATATATATATATATATATATATATATATATATATATATATATATATATATATATATATATATATATATATATATATATATATATATATATATATATATATATATATATATATATATATATATATATATATATATATATATATATATATATATATATATATATATATATATATATATATATATATATATATATATATATATATATATATATATATATATATATATATATATATATATATATATATATATATATATATATATAAAACAAACACTGATCTCTGAGACTCGACCCTACGAACCTTGTGACAGGAACGCAGTGCTTTACCGACCATACCACACTGGACCAATATGGCATCCAGCTCACGCTGACGTTGATCCAAGGCCCCAGCTTATGAGCAGAGTGGCAACAGCTGTCATCGTCCCTGATGATTCGACCTACGAACTTAGAGCATTTATACAATGCTGTACGGAATTCTCAGAGCAGGACGCAAATATTCACAACACTGATCTCTGGCCACGGAGACTCGACCTAGAACCACAGGCAAGCGTGGCTTACGAGTCCACATCTGCCATCCTGAGCATCAGTCACGCTAGAGTTTATCCAATGCCCAGATTCGCAGGTGGCTTACATATTCACCACTGCATGTATAACACAACTAGTTGATGTGATGAAATGCTAGGAATGAGAGAAAGCGAAGTCACTGAAAGCTGGGCATTGATAATCTCTAGCTGTGAGCTGGATGCAAGATTGGTCCAGTGTGGCTGGTCGGTAAAGCACTGCGTTCCTGTCACGGTTCGTAGGGTCGAGTCTCCGTCGGCAGAGATCAGTGTTTGTGAATATTTCGCCTGCTCTTGCAATTCCTAGCAATATATATATATATATATTGTATCGTGTCCAATTGTATCCAACCAAAACCAAAATGGTGCAAATTCAATGCTTGGGGCAGAATATCGAAGCATGGAATATCGGGGAAAACAAATGGGACATGCGACTTTGAGCATCCAAAGAAATGCCGCGACCTCCTGTCCAAAGGTGTGTGTCGTTCTACCTCTTGCAAATTCCTCTAACCTGAGATGTGCCACTCTTCAGTCCTTAAAAAACAATGTTACAACACCAACTGCCTCGCATACTACTTTAAAGGGACCAGGAGATGCACACCCCGTTAAATAAATCATAGTAGTTACAGTAGTTATGAAAACTCCACTACTAGTGATTTTTAGTGGCAGGAAACTAAGAAAGAAAATGGAAAGAAATAACCAAAATAGTTCACCACCTTGGAGCCTTGTTGGACTGGAGGCACAGCCAGTGGCCCCTCCAGAAGCACAACTACTGATGCTAACAACAAAATTCCCCCAACAAACACGCAACACGACCACATTTATTTTTGCTAATGTATTAGGCCTTAAGCTGCTCCGCCCTCCATCAGACACTCACCACTTTAAAAAATGAATCAGTATCATAATCTGTGGATACACTCTCTACATGGACCATCCTATCTAACTCGAAGTGAGCATATCTTCAAGCCTAAAAGACTTGAAGGAAGATCCTAAATTATTGCGAGTTGGGTAGGCCCTGTGCCCCTCCCTCGAAATATCTGGGTGCCTTGCCTACGTTTCTTACCCATCGAATTGTACCTACCTCCTCAACGTAGGTGTTACAAATGCCAGCACTATGGCCATGTTGCAGTAGGCTGTGGAATGCTGCATTCTTGGTGTGGTAAGTGTGCTGGGAACATCCCACTAGAGAATGCACAGTAGGCCTTGACAGCCAAAAATTTAAGTGTATTAAATGTAATGAAGCTGGGGTTACAGTTTGCCATAATGACTGAAGTCGGAACCCAAACAACCTTCGACGTAAACCTGATAACAGTAATTTAATGGCAACTTAGGATGAGGCCAGCCAGCCTACCACAGCCACACCTGTGGAAGAGAACAAAGTCTCTGCAAAGGATTCTGGTGATACCAGAATGTCATCGCACATACCAGTTGTGGAGTAGCGAGCCATCCCTGTAAGCACACACCAGTTGTGGAGGAGCCAGCCATCACTGCTAGCACTACTCATACCTGTGCTTACACCTGAATGTGTGGATGAGCATGTCACTCTTCCCAGTACACACATCTACAACAGTCAGACGGACACCACACATGTGACCCCACTGGAAACTGGAGATGAGATAGTTGCACAGGAACTTCCTACAATGAATGACGAATCAGTCATGCCACAGGCACCATCAGAGAACACTAATGTAACCTTGGTACCTGTTAAGGTGATAGGTGCTAAAGAAAGAACTAACTCAGAAGTACCTTTCTCTGGAGAGGCACTGGATTCACCTGACCTTTTTTCAAATTATAACAACTTGCACAAAAAATGAGCATCTTCAACAGATGCTGATAAATTTTATAAATATAGGTAGTCAGGATGATGCTCTTGAGTAGAGTCATGATGTCAAAAGTGTAGCAATCTCCATTCACTTTCAAACAATTTGTGAGGTAAAATTGCATTCGTGGACTGTATGAATTGTTTGTGACGACTGAACACGTGATCTTAACACTATAACACCATGTTAACACTTACCATTTGGACCACAGGTGGAACACACCCTAACACTACCTAGACATCTATAAATTGCAAAGGCCAACGTAATACTACTGTACAAAATAGGTGAGCGTTACTTATCCAAAACGTGTTGCAGGGAAGCCACCGGTGCCCTTCAGTTTTTCCAATCTTATCACTCTATTATAGTGGTTTTATATAAATTTTCTCCCAATTCTTCAGTAGAGGGCATTACTGCATTATTTAATTGTCGTCTGAGGTCGCTACACTCAAATTTTGCCCCGATGACGTCGGATTTCATTCGACGATTACAGTGACCAGTCTTTCCCTATTTTTCCATTATGGCGTCCTTTCCCTCCACCCCGCGGCTGTTGGTTCTTTTTTCACTCGAAAATTAAATTTAGATCACCAGCGACACATTTTACACATTATTTACATTATTGAAATTTATACATTATAAATTTAGGAAAATTATGTAAAAAAAATTTCACAACTGTACTCATAGATCAAGTGGGCAGGAAAAGAAAACGTAAACCTTCCACTATAAATGACAATAAAATATCAATGTAAATACTATAATGATCCACAGCTACGCAATTTAACGCATGCAGCTAGGAGGATTGGTAAAGCGTACCGTGAATGTCGAACCCCAGACCTGCTTAGAACGTTCCAAGCTGCACTAACAAATGCAAGCAATAGAAAGCAAGAACTTGACAACACTAATGGAAACAATTTGTTATTTGGATTAAATATGTCCACCCCTTTAAGTTTGGCTTGGAAAGGTATAATAAAATAAGCAGGAAAAAGACTGGTAATGTTGCACATCCTTTTCCACTTGAAAAAGCAAATGACCTCATAAAACATCCAGGCATGAAAATCTTCCATCTTATATAATAAAAATCTTAGAGAGTGCTTCTGAAGAAATGTTAAAATTGACTAATTTTATGATTCAAAATATTGATGAGAGTGATTGCCTCTTCACCGAGTTTGAATTAGATAATGCATTAACTAAAGGTCAATCAACCACTCCTGGAGAGGATGGTATAACCTATGATATCCTCAGAACTCTAAGGCATGTGTCTGATAACCCTTTGTTAGCACTGTATAATCTCAGTTACATGGAGGGTGTTCTTCCTACTTCCTGGACCAATAGTCTCATTGTGCCTATCCCTAAGCCCCATCAGCCTGATACATTTAGACCGATCTCCTTAACTAGTCGTTGTAAAACTTTTGAAAGAATAGTATTTAACAGACTGTACTACAGAATCAGACACCAACTTCCCCTTATCTCTTTGGGTTCATGAAAGGTAAGTGTGCAGAATTGTATTTCCTCCTTTCTTACTGCACACACCTCTACTAGTTTTACCACATTATTGATCTAAAATCTGCATTTGATATCGCAAATAGAACCATTACACTACATGAACTAGCCAAAATGAATATTGTTGGTTGCCTACTCTGCTGGATAATACGATACCTGTCAAATCGAGTATCCTCTATCCTCTACCAAGGCTTCAGAAGCGAGTCTAAAGAAATGTGCCTATGTACACCGCAGAGAGGAGTTCTAAGTCCCATGCTATTTAATGTTCTGATTAATGCTCTCCTAAATGCTCTACCTGGCTCACCTAAACATATAGCTTTAAGCTGTGCTGATGACATCATGAGCCATACAACATGGCATAAGAAGATGAGTACCATTCTTAATGAAGTTCAAGCAATTTGTAATCGATTAGGCCTCATAATATCTTCCTTTGAAACAAAGATATTAACAAGCAAACGACATCCCCCACCCATCTATTTGCAGGGTGAAAACATTAGCTACGTTAAAACTTACAGAAACCTTGGTGTAGATGTACCCTTTAACAAATCCACTGTACCACAACTAAATAAGAAATGCAAAGATAGGCTAAATGCTCTCAAAGCTGTTGCTGGCTACAACCCCAACTATGGTGCTAATGTGAGAATCGTGAGAATTAAGTACATAGCCTATGTTAGGTCCTTAATTGATTATGCTGCTCCCATGTTGATATTAGCTAGAGAAAGTTCTCTCCAATCCTTGGAGGTAATGCAAAATGAAGCTCTGAGAATTATGCTAGGCTGTCCCAATTCTACAAAGTTCTTAATATGAGGAAGGAGCTTGGTATTTCTAGTATCAGTGATAGGATTATTGAGATTAACACTGTACTCGGTATTAGAATGTTAAGAAATGAACCAGACACTGTCAATGTAAATCTTACTAAATGTCTAGATGTAAATACACACAGATTTAAATGGATTGTGAAAACATGCATTTATACTGTAGACAACAATAGCATTTCACCCCTCCATGGAAGATGTGTTCATTTAATATCACATACCTGCAAGTCCCTCCCAAGAAGCTCATTGCTAGTAATCCCTTCCTTAAATCACTTATTAAAGCAACTGCTCACGAAGAAATTTCTCGCCTAGCTGGTAGTAATAAGTTTTCACAAGTTATATACAAGTTATAAACAGGAGTCTTCTGGCAGGGCTGCATCTGCTCTGGTTGCCACCTCTATAGTTAAGAACGATAATAAATTTGTTGAACTAGGCGTAAGAATTAATAACTGGGCGTCTACACTGCAAACTGAATTGTTTGCAATCCTAACGGCACTAAAGCTGACTGATGACACTGAGCTTGACTCTATCATCATTACTGATTCTATGTCATCATTGAAGGTTCTTAACTCATATAATGATTTCAACAACATCCTCATTGGAGAAACCAGGTATAGATACTCAAAAATCCCGGAAAAAGGAATTAATGTACAATTTCTATGGATCCATTCACACATTGGATTACTATTTCATGATAAAGTTGATATGTTAGCCAAGAAGAGTACCCTGGAGGAGAATGTAGAATATAACTTTGGTATAATAGCTTAATAGGAATAATATTAGGGGAGAAGTAAATAATAAAAATGAATGTTATAAGAATACAATTAAATGCCTGAGTAGATCTATAACCCACTATGATAACATGAACGTAGATAAGTATGTTTATGGAGCAACTTGCAATGTGAGCAGGTTGATTGATGTTGTAGTGGCCAGGCTTAGGCTTGGTTACAAGTACTTCTGGAAGTTTGGGAGACACAGATGATGATCAAACAAAATGCAAATTATGTGGTCAGGCATATGGTCATTGTCTTGAACACTATGTGCTTAATTGTCCACTTATTGAGGAATATAGAGATAGACACTATAATAACCTATGTGACATGTCAAGATATCTTATTCATGAAAATAAGATACCAGATATACTAAGCAAATTTTCTAAATTTGCTTGTAACCGATAAGTGGTCAGTAGATATAAATCCAAATGTACACCTGTTAACCCGTTTGGGGCCTAGTTCCGAGGCCATTTGTGTATCCATATGCTCTTGGGCTACCGTCCACAATAAACTAGCCACTTCGGTGGTTATATGTATAGATTCGGACGAAAGACGGAAGGCAGAATATGGGTGAAGGTCCACTCACTGATCAACAAATTGAGAGACCTGGCAGTCAGCATCTCAACTCACCTGACTCACCAAGATAAAGTATCCTTGAAAACATTATTCACCGTGAGTGAGGGCGATCCTCGAGTGCAGATCTAAGTGCGTAGCCCAACCTAAATGAATAAATAATGAAAACAAAATAGTTTAGTTACAAGCGTGGCATTTGAAATGAGAAACAAGACTTACAACAAATATTTAAAAAAATAAACTTGACTTCACTTCTCTGTAAGAACGTAGAGCAAGAGGAGTCATGATCAGCAAATGATTATACTTCTAGACTACTTGACAAGGGTTCGCACTCTGTGCTGTAAGTTAGATGTGTTCAGTCAGAACATAGCGAAAACACAGCAGAGTGAACACAGTAGGGTGACTTTTGACCACTTGGAAAGTCATCTTGAAGGGAAACATTGTGTAATAAAGCCTCACTCTGTTATAAGCGTCATTTTATGTATTTATTCGTCAGTACTCTGTTCATTCAGTGTAGTGAAAATATAATATATTAGATTCAGCGTAAGTGTGGTAAAAATAGATTAAACAAACACACGCACACACACACACACACACACACACACACACACACACACACAGGAGCTGAGTTTCGACCCCTGCAACCACAATTAGGTGAGTACACACACACACACACACACACACACACACACACACACACACAGGATGTTCCAGAGATGGGACACAGAAACAAGGGGGCACAATTGGAAGTTGAAGACTCAGATGAGTCAAAGGGATGTAAGGAAGTATTTATTCAGCCATAGAGTAGTCAGGAAGTGGAATAGTCTAGCAAGTGATGTAGTGGAGACAGGAACCATACATAGCTTTAAGACGAGGTATAATAAAGCTCATGGAGCAGGGAGAGAAGGGACCCAGTAGCGGACAGTGAAGAGGCGGGGCCAGGAGCTGAGTATCGACCCCTGCAACCACAATTAGGTAAGTACAATTAGGTAAGTAAGTACAGTGAGGCGTTCAGTCAAAGCAGTCACGCGCGTTTTGAGCTCCGCTAAATTGGGTCGTATTGGGTGGTCCTAGGGGGAATCCGAGTGCAACAAACAGGCGTGGGCATAGGCTAAAGTGTCATACTCATTTAAAGCCAAAAAGCAGGGAAATACGAGTGATCGCAGAGGGAAAACACTCAGTAAATAGTGAAAGTGCGGTGAGGGGAACCGGCGATAGGCCTAACGGTGGTTGCCACACAGCAGGAAGTGGAAAATATATCGGAGAGAGCTATAACGCAGTGGGGAGCATATCTACTGGAGGTACCCAAGTAAAGGAGACAAGTGCAAGGCAAAGCAGTGAGCAGTACGGTGACTGCATTAAGTGAGCCCAATAGAAAAGAAACGAAGAGGTACAATACCCAGCAGGGTGCCACTCCAGGAGAGTATCAACAATCTGACAGACCCAGCAGACATCGGATGTAATGTACAAAATCCTAGTTGTGGTTTGCAGGTTTTGCAGGTTTCTGGCCTTGAGTTGCTGAAGTGTGGGAAAAATCCCTGCTCGGAGGAGCTGAAAACATAAGAATTTCATAGGTAGAAAGATAAGTTAGGGCGCAGGGCTACCAACCAAATGTACACATGTGTACGCACGCCACACACACATACACTTGAAGTAGTCAGGACACAGAAGTAGTATACCATACAATTGTTCATGGTTACAACAATATTATTATTCAGCGTATAAGAGTAACTTTTAGTACAGTTAAGCAAGAGCATTCTAGAATTAGAATTAGATTAGGTAGGCACTGTGGACGAGATGCCAAGACGCACACACACACACACTTGAAGTAGTCGAGCTGTTCTTGTATTAGCAATA
>WNWK01046383.1:0-5000 GCA_009830355.1 Cherax destructor
GGTGAATCTCCTGGACCACGAGGTTGAAATACCACACTGTAAGTATCCAAAGGTAGATGATTCTTCTGCAACACCCTCTACACACAAGTTAGAAACTAGAGGGGAGTTGTTGTGGAATTCCCGTTAAATCCAGGGAAAATCTTGTCGTAAGTCATGCGTCTGTCCTGGAGAACCAGTCCAGCGGCAGAGCTGATAATAAAGAAAATATTCTGTTACCATAAGTCTTAAAACATTTAAGATAGAAAAGGTGTTTCAAGATGACCAAGTCACTACTGGTAACCAAAGAAAACATAATAATTAAACAAAGAAATACTCCTGGTAGAGCGCCTTACCTGATTCGAGAAGAGTGAAGGTGAAGTGACTTTCCACTCCCCAACCGACACCAGGTAAGAGTCATACTGCCAGGAGTAAAGTAAAAACCCTCAGACAACCGGGAACAAGAGTTTAGCTCCAGCCCGCTAGATGGAATTGCTGGTTGTAACTCGTTAATAATGCTCCCGGCTGACTGAACAACCGTTACCTTATTTACAACTACTTTTCCCTCACAGGCTGTCCCAGCTGGATTGGTTATGAGCTAAAGTTTCAGCTGGTCTAATTGTCTGTGCTGATAGGGTGTCCCATATGCTGGTGCCACTGGAGTAACTGGGGTCATCCACTCCTGCTCTATTGTATATGTTCTGGAAGAATTTCCTTCACCAACAGCCTTTTAGATGGCAGGGCCATCTAATCTGTCTGGAAATATTGCTTCCTCCCACCGTGATTCGTCCAGGAAAAAGCTTAAAGCTTTCTCTAGCATGGACGTAAGAGGGAGTAGTAGTATCCCAGTTTGGGGATGACACAGGAGGGAGATCATTGTAAAAAGTAAGCTAGCTTAGGGAGAGATAAGCACCTGGTGCGGAGATAGAAAACATTATGTATTCAACAGATGAACTCTGACTTGGGGGAAGAAATGTATAGGGTGAGGAATTGCTCAGGAGCAGAAGGTTATTTAAAAGGCTGAGTCTCATACTTGTTACCACGCGAATAATTCTTTTCTCCAAACTGTACGTAATTACGAAAAGTCGTGGTAAATACTGAGTTGTTTCTTGAGGCGAGATTGACTTTACAAACTCGTCTCTCCCAGGTTTGTACACTGAATTATTAATTGTTGAAGAGCTCGGTGACCTGATGAAGATGATAGGCGACGAAAAATTTGATGAAGAAAGATGATAGCAGGAACAAACATGATAGCAGGAACAAACATGATAGCAGGAACAAACATGATAGCAGGAACAAACATGATAGCAGGAACAAACATGATAGCAGGAACAAACATGATAGCAGGAACAAACATGACAGCAGGAACAAACATGACAGCAGGAACAAACATGACAGCAGGAACAAACATGATAGCAGGAACAAACATGATAGCAGGAACAAACATGATAGCAGGAACAAACATGATAGCAGGAACAAACATGATAGCAGGAACAAACATGATAGCAGGAACAAACGTGAGAGCCTCACACATTACAATAGTGTCCTAGCCTCACACATTACAATAGTGTCCTAGCCTCACACATTACAATAGTGTCCTAGCCTCACACATTACAATTGTGTCCTAGCCTCACACATTACAATAGTGTCCTAGCCTCACACATTACAATAGTGTCCTAGCCTCACACATTACAATAGTGTCCTAGCCTCACACATTACAATAGTGTCCTAGCCTCACACATTACAGTAGTTAAGGTGATGTGCTTATCTAACTGAGCAGTTCTTCTGTTATAGACACACTCATTGCTATTAGCCAGCACTGTGTTCCTTGAGTGTTGCCAGCACTGTGTTCCTTGAGAGTGTTGCCTGCACGATGCTTTCCATTCTTTCGACGTCAAACACAGTTGAGCTTTCGTGAGCTTTTTTAGGATCTTCGAAATGAGAGAATAGGTCTGTACTAATTGCTTTGGGTTTGGCTTGCTTATTGCAACCCCGTAGTCGTGTTTGGTTTCCAGTGTCACGTGGTGTTCAGACGGCTGCTTTCATGGATCGTGGCCTTCCTGTTTCTTTGGTCAAAAAGACTGGTTTCTCTTCCCTTCCTTGGACAGTGCCAGAGGTTTGACTTTGTAAGAAGTGAATTTTGGCCCACTAAGTGTAAAGTCCCGGTGATGACCTTGGGTGTTTTGTTAGAGCATGATTTTGATCCTAAGGCAGATGTATTTACTGACCTGTCAGTGTGAGGCTGGTGTTGCATTGCTGTGGTCTCCGGTAAGGGCTCCTATTATCTTCAATTACTAACATTACTACGTGATATAAACTTTTACTGAATTGACTTAACCTCAAATAATATAACTAACCCTAAATAATATAACTTTGTACTAACTCTACATAATATAACCTTGTACTAAATCAACAAGCAAATTCTGATAAGTATTTATATAAACTAGTTTATATAAACACACATCTCTCGGCTCATCGTTCTGAGGACAAGCGATGTAAATACTTCAGTGACATTAACCTTGTATTAGTTTATCTCTGATGGACTAGTGATTTGCCGGTATGGATCCCAGCCGGGGTCTCTTCCAAATTGGCGACCCGGCAGTGGCTTCCCGGGTAGGGAAGTGACGTTTAGTTTCCTTTCTCTCATTTGCGTGGCAGTCCTTCGGTGGGAAGAGGGGTTCCTCTCCGGTTCTATGGACAAATGTCCCAAAAGATAGTTTGCTCTAATGGTGGTTGGTGTGGGGTGCAACGGAGGCCCTCAGCGGGCCTTCACAGCGACTTCAGCGGGGACGGGGAAAGGTGTCACCAAGTCTCTGATGGCTAGGTACACATCTAGTGAATTTTGTCAGCTTAACGACTGCATGAGCGTAATTAAGGTTGTAAATTACTGTACTCCACAAATCAAGAATACCTTAATCTCTTATCCAGGAATTAAAGTTAGCTCTCAGTTTATATAAAGTGAAAGATGTACCCATCTTAAGAAAGTAGAATAATTTTTTTTATTACAACGAAAGGGAGATAAACGATTTCGTTGAGATATGTTCACTGCATATCTATTATTGCTAATTTAGCAATATTATTGAAGAAAAACGACATTACAGATTAATATAAATGTTTTAGCTGAATAATGGAAATTAGATTCAACTAGAAAAATAAAATCCTGGTATTGTTGCTTAAAAGATTACAAAGAAAACAAGTGATGAAATACAACACAACGTTTTGAACAAACTAAAAGCGAGAAGAATCTAAGCATTCGTAATTACGTACACAATTTTTTTTGTTTACCACAAACGTTCATTTATTAAGAGAGGAAGTGTCATGATCACCTTTGTTGACAAGTAAAATGGTGATGGAACCTCCTCTGGCATTGTAATGCCAGGATACCATGGCAACCAGCCACACCTGGCAGTGCTCCTGGTGGAGGTGCTCTTGCAGGAGGTGAGATTACTGATGATGACATGTTTGTTCCCTCCTGATATTGATGCTTCTGATGGTGTTTATGCTGGTACTTTCCTTCTCGTGCTGCTTTTATAGATTCTGCCTTGGCGGTGCTGCTCCTGTTGGTGGTTCTCCAATAGGGGATTTGAATGCTGATAGGGCTTTTAATGGTGCTTCCCTCTGGCTGTGCTTCTTGTCGATGTTCTGTGGCAATAATGTTGAATAATCAGATATGGCAGGTAAAGAGGGAATATAAATGTATAAATTCAAGGATTATGTGGAATAAAATAAAGGATGGATGTGAAAAGTGGGTTATTGTAAGTGTTTATGCACCTGGGGAAGAGAGAAGTGTAGAGGAGAGAGAGAGAGATTTTGGGAAATGTTGGAGTGAGTGTGTGGGGAGTTTTGAACCAAGTGAGAGTAATTGTGGTTGGGGATCTTAATGCTAAATGGTAAAAATGTTGTGGAGGGAGTAGTAGGTAAATTTGGGGTGCCAGGGTAAATGTAAATGGGGAACTATTAATTGAGCTATGTGTAGAAAGAGGTTTGGTAATAAGTAATACATATTTTATGAAAAAGAGGATAAATAAATATACAGGGTATGATATAGCACGCAAGGAAAGTAGTTTGTTGGATTATGTATTGGTGGATAAAAGGTTGATGGGTAGGCTTCAGGATGTACATGTTTATAGAGGGGCAACGGATATATCGGATCACTATTTGGTTGTAGCTACAGTTAGAGTAAAAGGTAGATGGGACAAAAAGAAAATGGCAACAGCAAGTAAGAGGTAAAAGTGTATAAACTAAGAGAGGAGGAAGTTAGGGTGAGATATAAGCAACTATTGGCAGAAAGGTGGGCTAGTGCAAGTATGAGTAGTGGGGGTTGAAGAGAGTTGGGATAGTTTTAAAAATGCAGTATTAGAATGTGGGGAGAAGTTTGTGGCTATAGGAGGGTGGGTGCAGGAGGAAAGAGGAGTGGTGGAATGAAGTTGTAAAGGGTATGATAAAATAGAAAAAGGTAGCTTATGAGAGGTTTTTACAAAACAGAAGTGTTAATAGAAGAGCAGAGTATATGGAGAGTAAAAGAAAGGTGAATAGAGTGGTGAGAGAGTGCAAAAGAAGAGCAGATGGAAGAATGGTCGAGGCTCTGTCAAGAAATTTGCTGAAAACAAGAAATTTTTTGGAGTGAGATAAACAAGGTAAGAAAGCCTAGGAACGAATGGATTTGTCAGTTAAAAACAGAGTAGAGGAGTTAGTAGATGGGGAGCTGGAGGTATTGGGTAGATGGCGGAAAATTTTGAGGAACTTTTAAATGTCGATGAAAAAGAGAGGCGGTAATTTGATGTACTGGCCAGGAGGTACAACATCGTTTAGGGGTGAAGAAGAGCAGGATGTGAGTGTGGGGGAGGTGCGTGAGGCATCACGTAGAATGAAAGGGGTAAAGCAGCTGGAACTGACGGGATCATGACAGAAATGTTAAAAGCAGGGGGATATATATAGTGCTGGAGTGGTGGTATTTTGTTTAATAAATGCATGAAAGAGGGAAGGTACCTAGGGATTGGCAGAGAGCATGTATAGTTTCCCTT
>WNWK01046383.1:10000-14343 GCA_009830355.1 Cherax destructor
GTGGGAATGCAAGTGGTCGTGTGATTGTGCAAAATCAAAGTGTGAGAGTAGGAATTGGCAAGTGAGAATGCAAAGGTGGGAGAGAATGTGTGAATTTAAGGGAAAGCAATTGAAAATGTGAGAGTTCAAGTGAGAGAGAGAGAATCTATATTATTGGCACTATTATCTCTACACATTTTTGTTGCAAATAAACATTAATTACAATGCATTGTATTCTGAACAATAAAGAACCTCCTGCAACATGTTTCATGATGAATATTTACATATTTAGAAAATATAATGAAACACAGCGTGATTGTTCCTGAATACTCACAAACAAGCATACTGTGAAAATTAGTTGAAAAAAAAAGGAAAGTGAATTATTTATTCATTCCTCCAATTTCCTCTATGTTTGGAAGAATCCAAACATGTGTTATGGCGCCCCCTAGGACGAGGCTCACCGGGCAAAACCTGGAACCAACACTGAGGCCTATAATGCAAAACTCTCATACGACTCATTCGAAAAAATCCCGAGGCTATGGGTCCCACAATTTGCACCAGAGGTGGACCCCATCCTATAATATATATATATATATATATATATATATATATATATATATATATACACAAATAAATCTTGAGAATACAGAGCCTATGTGGCTCTATCACCTAGTATAACAGTAGAGCTTGAGAAAGTTCAAAGAAGAGCATAAAACTGAAAGCATGCAAAAGAGATTGGGAATTAGATGGGGTAGACAGGGAATGTTTAATACCCAAGGGACGTGGCTGGAACCTACACACTAATATCAGGAAATATATATATGTTTAAGATTACGAGTGGTTAAGAAATGGAATAAACTAAATAATGATATGCGAAATCCCTCCCCCCCCACACACAAATATTTCCTCAACATTTTCGCACTAATGTACCCATCAGAAAACTCACTGAAGAATCTCATAACGGCTCACCTTCGCACGAAGCCCCCAGCAGGAGAAAAATAAAATGGCGAAAGAAGAAGGTAAGGAGTAGCAGGAGTAGCAGGAGCAGGAAGAGCAGGAGAAAGAGCCGAAGAGAAAGAACAGGAGGAGGGGCAGCAAGAGAAGCAGGATTAGGAGCATCAGAAAAAGGAAGAAAGGTAGTCGGGCGAGGAAATGGTAAATTATAAAAACTAAGAGGAGGAGGAAAAGTCGGTCGAGTTTAAAGGAGGTTGTTTAAAGAGAAGGTTTAGAAAGCGAGTATTGTGTATGTATTGGAGTGACAATTCTATTACTTGAAGCATACGCACTCCATCTCCTCATCATCCCATCCCCCAGCCTACTGGGCACACGTTACGCTGCTACTGCTCAGGTTGCTACTCTGCTTTTTCTTTTTAACGTATCAGTTTGACAGGCTAACAGCTGTTATCTTACCGAATGTCATTTCAACGTCCAGCCCTATCTAAAGTATACTACCCCCCCCCCATCCCCCATCAGGATGCGTCCCTCAACAGTCGACTAACACTCAGGAACCTACTAACTGCTAGGTGGACAGGGGCAGCAGGTATAAGGAAACATGACCAATGTTTTCACCCATGACAGTGATGAAATCAGACTCATAGTTTGTGAGCTGAGTGTGCCACCAGCTGCTCCTGCTGTTTTACTGCTACTGCTACTACTGCTTCTGCTGCTGCTGTGCTGTTACTGCTGTCTCCTTGCAAATGTTCTGTTTTCTGTTATTAGATTAACGTTACAAAGGGGTGTGATGCATTTTACTATATAAACATATTAATTAAGCAAATCAGCCTAAGTTGGAAGTCAATACTCCAAAGGCAGTAATAATTGCATTATTTAAAACGATTTCATGAAGGAGACTCAAAAAAATTTAAGCTAGCTGCCTGATGTATATGTCATGCCAAATCGTCGAGTTTGGCATATTTGGCAAGGGTGTTCTTTGACGAATTAGCAGAATATATTTGCAGACTACTGTTATTCAGTGGGTAATTATAAGTTACACAAAGTGTCGGGGTCGTCTGATATTCTAGCGACCTACGGAGTTTTTATCTTGTATCACCTACAAAGGAACCTATTATCGTACATAAACCACCATCAAGATCTAGAAACATAAGAGGATCTGGTACATCAGAAAATACCCTGAGTTAAAGAAACCGGATTCATTTATAACCAATTTTTTTAAATATATCAGATACTATAGTAAAACCATCGGCTCTTGTGAAACTACCAGACAGGTATATATTCTCTGTACACTTAAGATTATTACAGAATTTTGTGCCAGAGAACTGCAATGCTTGCAGAGTGCCACTTGGAGCCACTCCTGTTGCCCAATTAATGTCCATAATAGCAGGAATGGGAGCCCCATTATCTGTTCCCCCTTCCCTTGGCACACGCATTATGGGCGGACCAGACGCAATGGGAGAAAAGATGAGACTTGACTAACATTTATTATGGTCACTAAAACTACTAGTCATGAGTACTCGTATAGTTAGTATATTACACGTTAGTATAAGAAATGTCTTCATAATGTGTTAGTTTTTGAGTACTAGTGAGGTTAATGAATAGGCAGTGTGCACTACGGGATGTTAATTTACTAGTGGTGAGTATTATTATTAATGGAAATCAGAGGAAGTGAGGTTTTTAAATTTTGGGGGGTTAAATTTTTAAACACTTGTAGGGGGGAAAATTTTAAATTTGGGGGTTAAATTTTTAACCTTGTAGTGGGGTTTAAATTTTAAATTTTTTAAAAATTTAACCTTGTAGTGAGTACTAGTAAGTTTAGCCCTTGAGGAGTACTAGAAAAGTTTAGACACTTGTAGTGATTTTTTTTATATTTTATTAATCAAAACGGGAGAAAAAAAAATAACATGACGGTCTACACCAAGTCCTCATAAAAAAAAAACAATATAATTATCTTTTTTTAAAAGATAAGGTAAAGACATAACCCCTGGATGCCCTAAAACCCAACCAAAAAAAAAAATTTTAAATATGAAAGTCCCTGATGCGGACACTTACCTACAAAATAGGGTTGGACTATATTACAGAGACAAAAAAAACAGTTCCTACTAATAACTCAAGAATACAATACTTGTGCATAGTTACTTTAACATAAATATAATATTGTTCTTTTTTGTATATATAAATTATACTAGGGTGCAAAAATGTTAATACCACTTTTAAGAATTCATAAATGAAAACATTTAAAAACCCCTGAAGACAAACGATATACGGATAACCTTTCGCCATCAATCAAGTAAAAAAAACAAACCTAAAAATGTAAGGGCCTGATGGGTAACCACACCTTTTCAATCTACAATTTAAACATGTTATGGGGAAAAACCCGTAAACCCCTCGTCCCTTTTGGGGGGAACCCCATTCACCCCATTCACCTGAAAAAAACACAACACTCACTTGGTCAAAAACACCCAACCTCACCCAAACACCTGTCTTCCCTAAATTCCAACCTAAAACCATTAAGGTAATTTTTTTTCGCCAACAAAATCAAATAATGATCGTTTTGTCGCAAAATCCAAGACCTGTTTAGACATGTGATTGCAAAACTTGCATCATCACCACACATTCAAATATTCCACCTGACCTCCACCCTGCCCGGGGGCGACACGTGTTTTTCCCCCATCGGGACACCGGGGGGGAAGCATTTAAACCCCACCATGCCCCCCTTCCCCCCCCCCCAGACCCCCTGCCTCCCCCCCCCTTTAAGCCCTTTTTAAAAGGGGGTCCCCATAAAACCCCCCCCCCCCCCAACAAAATACCTATAGTCAAATCCCCATAACCCTGGGGAAAAAAATTTTTAAAACCCCCTCCCCCCTATAACCTGATTTCTACCAGACCTATATATACCCGCTGCCAACGCTCGGATACGCTGTCTCCGGGGGCCTAAAATTTCCCCCCAAAAAAAAATTTTTGTACTACCCCAGTAAAAAAAACCCATTCCCGGGAAAACCCCCCCCGTCCCAAAAACAATCCCTCGGTCATCAACCCCCCCCAAACCCCCATCCCCAAATAAAAACTCCCCGACCCCCACCCAAAATTTCCCGGGAAAAAAATACCGTTCAGGACCCCCCATTCCCCAAAAAAACCCCCCCCATGATGCCCAAACCGAACTTTTAAAACAAAACCCCAAAAAAATCCTTTTTTTTCACCTTGGTGGTATTAACTTTTAAGCCACGTTAACTTTTATACATTGGATAATCCTGCACCTGCAAACCCCCCCCCCCCCCCCCACTTATCCAAAAAAAACCCATTTTTAAACCCCCCCCGGCTCCCCCCCCAAAAAAGGAGGAACCTCCCAAAATTCCCTCTCAACGTCCCTCCCCCCCCCACCACTACCTCCTGCGACCCCATTCCCCTCC
>WNWK01046384.1:0-14342 GCA_009830355.1 Cherax destructor
GTCAGGAAACACTTGTCCTGTTTCCTGACGAACCTTACCTAACATAACCTTATTTTAATACCTATTATGATACTAATGCTTCCCTACTTGTCAAGTTCTTCAAGGCAATTTCTGATCAGCAAGATTGTCATGCCTATGTTGGAATGCGTCAACCTGGTGGCCCGGTCTGAGACTAGGGAATCCGAAACATTTCGCCTACACAGTAGGCTTCTTCAGTTGAATACAGAGGAGACAGTGGAAGCAGAGATGATGTAATCAGTCCATCAGACCAAGAACATCAAAATACAGTGGGCTGGCACCATGGTATAACTTCGTCCCAATGGGATCGGTGAATTAGGACACGTGAGGCAAATGATCTCTCAGATTCCAGTGTGTAACTGGGTGACAAATTCATCACGGAAACCAAGGACGCCAAGAGCGACAAATTTCCTTTTCTAAAGACTCAGTGTTACAATCCAGCAAAGAAATGCCTGCAGCATTCTGGGAACACCAGACACTGCCGAGGATTTAAGAAGTAGACTCTGTGATAATATGCATTTTGTTCTCCTTCCCAATGTATCTTTATTAATGTGTTTTTCTTGCAAATGAGTTTTGTCAGAAAAGCTCTCAAACCGCTCTAAAAGTCGAAATATGCAATAAAATACCATTTTAGCACATTTTCAGGAGCTTATTAATGTTTCATGTATTTTTTAAAAATAATATGAAATAATCTATAATAATATTGGTTTTACAGATTTTTTAGAAATATGTAAATTTTTTAGAAATATTAAAAAATGCTATAAAACGTTATTTTATTGCATTTTTTGACGAATCAAGGCATTTTCAAGGATTTTCTGAAAAACTATTTTTTTAGATAGAATATACCTATGAGTAAGCTTCCTTTAAAAAAAAAAATCATAAAATTTTGCTTACTTTTCCCATAAATTTAAATTGCAGTAGAAATTCTATTTAAAAGTTTGATAATCTAAGTATTTTAGCTAAAAAATGAGTTTTGTCAGAGAAGCACTCAAACCGCTCTAAAATGTCGAAATATGCAATTAAATACCATTTTAGCACATTTTTCTGAAATATTCTATAATAATATTGATTTTTATAGATTTTTAATGGGATTTTTTAAAAAATATATAAATATTTTATAAATGTTCAAAAATGCTATAAAACGTTACTTTTTGTATTTTTTGACAGTTCAGGGCATTTTCAAGGATTTTCTGAAAAAAAATTAAATAAAATATACCTATGAGTAAGCTTCCTAAAAAAAAAATCATTAAATTTCGCTTACTTTTCCCATAAATTTCAATTGCAGTTGAAATTCTGTTTAAAAGTTTGATAATCTAAGTATTTTAGCTAAAAATTGAGTTTTGCAAGAAAAGCACTCAAACCGCTCTAAAACGTCGAAATATGCAAAAAAATACATCTTTAGCACATTTTTCTGAGCTTTTTAATGTTTCATATATTTTTTTGAAATAATATGAAATATTCTATAATAATATTGATTTTTAAAGATTTTTAATAGAATTTTTTAAATATATGTAAATAATTTTATAAATATTCAAAAATGTTATAGAACGTTATTTTATTGCATTTTTTGACGATTGAAGGCATTTTAAAGGATTTTCTGAAAAACTTTTTTAGATAAAATATACGTATGAGTAAGTTTTCTAAAAAAAAAATCATTAAATTGCGCTTACTTTTCCCATAAATTTCAATTGTAGTAGAAATTCTATTTAAAAGTTTGATAATCTAAGTATTTTAGCTAAAAAACGAGTTTTGTCAGAAAAACACTCAAACAACTTTAAAACTTCGAAATATACAATAAAATACTATTTTAGCACATTTTTCTGAGCTTTATAATATGTCATGTATTTTTTTAAAAATAATATGAAATATTCTATTTTTATAGATTTGTAATGGGATTTTTTAAAAATATGTAAATAATTGATATATATTCAAAAATACTATAAAACGATATTTTTTTGCATTTTTTGACGATTCTGGGCATTTTCAAGGATTTTCTGAAAAACTTTATTTGTAGATAAAATATCCCTATGAGTAAGCTTCATAAAAAAAATATATTAAAATTTCGCTAACTTTTCCAATAAATTTCAATTGCAGTAGAAATTCTATTTACATATAATTAAAAAATCCCCAAAAAAATCTATAAAAATAAATATTATTATAGAATTATTCATATTATTTTCCAAAAAATATATGAAACATTAAAAAGCTCAGAAAAATGGGCAAAAATAGTATTTGTTTGCATATTTCGACGTTTTAGAGCGGTTTGAGTGCTTTTATGACAACTCATTTTTTAGCTTAAATAATTAGATTATCAAACATTTAAACAGAATTTCAACTGCAATCGAAATTTATGGGAAAAGTAAGCGAAATTTTATGACATTTTTTTAGGAAGCTTACTCATAGGTATATTTTACCAAAAAAAAAAGTTTTTCAGAAAATCCTTGAAAATGCCTTAAATCACCAAAAAATGCAAAAAAATAACGTTTTATAGCATTTTTTAATATTTATAAATTATTTACATATTTTTAAAGAATCCTATTAAAAATCTATAAAAATCAATATTATTATAGAATATTTCATATTATTTTCAAAAAAATATATGAAACATTAAAAAGCTCAGAAAAATGTGCTAAAATGTTATTTTTTTTTGCATATTTCTACGTTTTAGAGAGGTCTGAGTGCTTTTACGACAAAACTCATTTTTTTAGCTAAAATACTTAGATTATCAAACTTTTAAGTAGAATTTCTACTGCAATTGAAATTTATGGGAAATGTAAGCGAAATTTTATGATTTGTTTTTTTCAGGATGCTTACTGATAGGTATATTCCATCTAAAAATAATAAGTTTTTCAGAAAACCCTTGAAAATACTTAGAATCGTCAAAAAATGCAATAATATAACGCTTTATAGTATTTTTTAATATTTATACATTATTTGCATATTTTTTAAAAAATCCCATTAAAATTCTATAAAAAACAATATTATTATAGAATATTTCATATTATTTTTCAAAAAATGTGCTAAAATGGTATTTTTTTGCATATTTCTACGTTTTAGAGCGGTTTGAGTGCTTTTCTGACAAAACTCGTTTTTCAGCTAAAATACTTAGATTATCAAACATTTAAATTGAATTTCTACTACAATTGAAATTTATGGGAAAAGTAAGCAAAATTTTCTGATTTTTTTTTTGAGGAAGCTTACTCATAAGAATATTCTATCTAAAAAAAATAGCTTTTCAGAAAATCCTTGAAAATGCTTTGAATTGTCAAAAAATGCAATAAAATAACGTTTTATATCATTTTTGAATATAGTTATATATTATTTACATATTTTTTAAAAATCCCATAAAAAATCTATAAAAAAAATACATGAAACATTGAAAAGCTCAGAAAAATGTGCTAAAATAGTATTTTACTGCAAATTTCGACGTTTTAGGGCGGTTTGAGTGCTTTTCTGACAAAACTCATTTTTTAGCTGAAATACTTAGATGATCAAACTTTTAAACAGAATTTCCACTGCAATTGAAATTTATGGAAAAAGTAAGCGTAATTTTATGATTTTTTTTTTTTTTTTTGAGGAAGCTTACTCATAGGAATATTTTATGTAAAAAAAATAGTTTTTCAGAAAATCCTTGAAAATGCCTTGAATCGTCAAAAAAGGCAATAAAATACCGTTCTATAATATTTTTCAATATTTATAAATTATTTACATATAAATAAAAAATCCCATTAAAAATTAAAAAAAAAAAACAATATTATTATATTGCTATGTGCTAAAGTGATATGTGCTAAAGTTGTATTTTTTTTTTGCATATTTCGACGTTTTTGACCGGTTTGAGTGCTTTACTGACAAAACTCATTTTTTAGCTAAAATACTTAGATTACCAAACTTTTAAACAGAATTTAAACTGCAATTGAAATTTATGGGAAAAGTAAGCGAAAATTTATGATTTTTTTTATGAAGCTTACTCATAGGTATATTTTATCTAAAAAAAAAAGTTTTTCAGAAAATCTTTGAAAATGACTTGAATCGTCAATAAATGCAAAAAAAAAAAAAAACGTTTTATAGCATTTTTGAATATTTTTATATTATTTCCTTTTTTTTCCCATTAAAAATCTAAAAAAATAAATATTATTATAGAATATTTCATATTATTTTTCAAGAAATACATTAAACACAAAAAAGCTCAGAAAAATGTGCTATAATGGTACTTTATTGCATATTTCGACGTTTTAGAGCGGTTTGAGTGCTTTGCTAACAAAACTTATTTTTTAGCTAAAATACTTAGATTTTCAAACTTTTAAATATAATTTCTACTGCAATTGAAATTTATGGGAAAAGTAAGCGTAATTTTATGATTTTGTTTTTGAGGAAGCTTACTCATAGGTATATTTAATATAAAAAATATAGTTTTTCAGAAAATCCTTGAAAATGCCTTGTATCGTCAAAAAATGCAATAAAATAACGTTATATAGCATTTTTTAATATTTTAATTTATTTACATATTTTAACAAAATCCCATTCATTAAGAAGCACAGAAAAATGTGCTTAAATGTTATTTTATTGCATATTTCGACGTTTTAGAGCGGTTTGAGTGCTTTTCTGAAAAAAACTCATTTTTTAGCTAAAATACTTAGATTATAAAACTTTTAAATAGAATTTCTATTGTAATTGAAATTTATGGGATAATTAAGCGAAATTTTATGATTTTTTTTTTTTTGAAGGAAACTTACTCAGAGGTATATTTTATCAAAAAAATAAGTTTTTCAGAAAATCCTTGAAAATGCTTTGAATCGTCAAAAAATGCAATAAAATAACGTTTTACAGCATTTTTGAATATATATATTAATTATTTACATAATTCTAAAAATTTCCATTAAAAATCTATAAAAATAGAATATTTCATATTATTTTTAAAATAATACATGAAACATTAAAAAGCTGAGAAAAATGTGCTAAAATGGTATTTTATAGCATATTTCGACGTTTTAGAGCGGTTTGAGTGTTTTTCTGACAAAACTCATTTTTTAGCTAAAATACTTAGATTATCAAACTTTTAAATAGAACTTCTACTTCAATTGAAATTTATGGGAAAAGTAAGCGAAATTTTATGATTTTTTTTGAAGGAAACTTATTCAGAGGTATAATTTATCTAAAAAAAAAGTTTTTCAGAAAATCCTTGAAAATGCTTTGAATCGTGAAAAAACGCAATAAAATAAAGTTTTATAGCATTTTTGAATAATTATAAATTATTTACATATTTTTAAAAAATCCCATTAAATATCTATAAAAATAGAATATTTCATATTTTTTTTAAAAAATACACGAATCAATAAAACGCTCAGAAAAATGTGCTATAATGGTATTTTATTGCATATTTCGACGTTTTAGAGCGGTTTGAGTGCTTTGCTAACAAAACTTATTTTTTAGCTAAAATACTTAGATTTTCAAACTTTTAAATATAATTTCTACTGCAATTGAAATTTATGGGCAAAGTAAGCGAAAATTGCTATAAAATAACGTTTTATAGCATTTTTGAATATTTATAAATTATTTACATATTTTTAAAAAATCCCATTATAAATGTATAAAAATCAATATTATTATAGAATATTTCAAATTATTTTTTTAAAAAATACATAAAACTTAAAAAAGCTCAGAAAAAATATTGAGTATTTAGACGTTTTAGAGCGGTTTGAGTGATTCTCTGACAAAACTCATATTTTAGCTAAAATACTTAGATTATCAAACTTTTAAATAGAACTTCTACTGCAATTGAAATTTAGGGGAAAAGTAAGATAAATTTTATGATTTTTTTTGAGGAAGCTTACTGATAGGTATATTTTATCTAAAAAACAGTTTACATAAAATTTTTGAAAATGACTTGAATCGTTAAAAAATGCAATAAATAACGTTTTATAGGATTTTTGAATATATATAAATTATTTACACATTTTTTAAAAATCCCATTAAAAATTATAAAAATTAATATTATTATAGAATATTTCATATTATTTTGTAAAAAATACATGAAACATTAAAAAGCTCAGAAAAATGAGCTCTAATGGTATTTTAATGCATATTTTGACGTTTTAGAGAGGTATGAGTGCTTTTCTGACAAAACACATTTTTTAGCTAAAATACTTAGATTATCAAACTCTTAAATTTAATTTTTACTACAATTGAAATTTATGGGAAAAGTAAGCGTAATTTTATGATTTTTTTTGGAGGAAACTTACTCCAAGGTATATTTTACCTAAAAAAATAGTTTTTCAGAAAATCCTTGAAAATGCTTTGAATCGTCAAAAAATGCAATAAAATAACAGCATTTTTGAATATATATATATTATTTACATATTTTTAAAAAATCCCATTAAAAAACTATATAAATCAATATTATTAGAGAATATTTCATATTATTTTGAGAAGAATACATGAAACATTAAAAAGCTGAGTAAAATGTGCTAAAATGGTATTTTATTGCATATTTTGACGTTTTAGAGCGGTGTGAGTGCTTTTCTAACAAAAATAATTTTTTAGCTAAAATACTTAGATTATCAAACTTTTAAATAGAATTTCTACTGCAATTGAAATTTATGGGAAAAGTAAGCGAAAATTGCTATAAAATAACGTTTTATAGCATTTTTGAATATTTTTAAATTATTTACATATTTTTAAAAAATCCTATTATAAATATATAAAAAATCAATATTATTATAGAATATTTCATATTATTTTTTAAAAAATACATGAAACATTAAAAAGCTCAGAAAAATATTGCGTATTTCGACGTTTTAGAGAGGTTTGAATGTTTTTCTGTCAAAACTAATTTTTTAGCTAAAATATTTAGATTATCAAAATTTTAAACAGAACTTCTACTGCAATTGAAATTTATGGGAAAAGTAAGCGAAATTTTATGATTTTTTTTTAAGGAAGCTTACTCAGAGGTATATTTTTTAAAAAAAAAAAGTTTTTCAGAAAAACCTTGAAAATGCTTTAAATCGTCAAAAAAAACGCAATAAAATAAAGTTTTATAGGATTTTTGATTATTTACAAATTATTTACATATTTTTAAAAAATCCCATTAAATATCTATGAAAATGGAATATTTCATATTATTTTAAAAAAAATACATGAAACATTAAAAAGCTGAGAAAAATGTGCTAAAATGGTATTTTATTGCATATTTCGACGTTTTAGAACGGTTTGAGTGCTTTTCTGACAAAACTCATAGATTATGAAACTTTTAAATAGAATTTCTACTGCAATTGAAATTTATGGTAAAAGTAAGCGTAATTTTATGATTTTTTTTTTGAGGAAGCTTACTCATAGGTATTTTTTTTTTCTAAAAAAAAACAGTTTTTCAGAAAATCCTTGAAAATGCCTTGAATCGTCAAAAAATGCAATAAAATTACGTTTTATAGAATTTTTAAATATTTATAAAATATTTACATATTTTTAAAAAAAATCCATTAAAACTATATAAAAAATTAATATTATTTTAGAATATTTCATATTATTTTTCAAAAAATACACGAAACATTAAAAGGTTCAGAAAAATGTGCTATAATGGTATTTTATTGCATATTTCGACGTTTTAGAGCGGTTTGAGTGCTTTTCTAACAAAACTCATTTTTTAGCTAAAATACTTAGATTTTCAAACTTTTAAATATAATTTCTACTGCAATTGAAATTTATGGGAAAAGTAAGTGTAATTTTATAATTTTTATTTTGAGGAAGCTTACTCATAGATATATTTATTATAAAAAATATAGTTTTTTAGAAAATCCTTGAAAATGCCTTGTATCGTCAAAAAATGCAATAAAATAACGTTTTGAAGCATTTTTTAATATTTATGAATTATTTACATATCTTTAAAAAATCCCATTAAAAATCTTTAAAAATCAATATTATTAGAGAATATTTCATATTATTTTTCAAAAAATACATGAAACATTAAAAGGTTCAGAAAAATGTGCTAAAATAATATTTTATTGCATATTTCGAAGTTTTAGAGCGGTTTGAGTGCTTTTCTGACAAAACTCATTTTTTAGCTAAAATAGATTATGAAACTTTTAAATAGAATTTCTACTGCAATTGAAATTTATGGGAAAAGTAAGTGTAATTTTATAATTTTTATTTTGAGGAAGCTTACTCATAGATATATTTATTATAAAAAACATAGTTTTTTAGAAAATCCTTGAAAATGCCTTGTATCGTCAAAAAATGCAATAAAATAACGTTTTGAAGCATTTTTTAATATTTATGAATTATTTACATATCTTTAAAAAATCCCATTAAAAATCTTTAAAAATCAATATTATTAGAGAATATTTCATATTATTTTTCAAAAAATACATGAAACATTAAAAGGTTCAGAAAAATGTGCTAAAATAATATTTTATTGCATATTTCGAAGTTTTAGAGCGGTTTGAGTGCTTTTCTGACAAAACTCATTTTTTAGCTAAAATAGATTATGAAACTTTTAAATAGAATTTCTACTGCAATTGAAATTTATGGGAAAAGTAAGTGTAATTTTATAATTTTTATTTTGAGGAAGCTTACTCATAGATATATTTATTATAAAAAATATAGTTTTTTAGAAAATCCTTGAAAATGCCTTGTATCGTCAAAAAAGGCAATAAAATAACGTTTTGAAGCATTTTTTAATATTTATGAATTATTTACATATTTTTAAAAAATCCCATTAAAAATCTTTAAAAATCAAAATTATTAGAGAATATTTCATATTATTTTTCAAAAAATACATGAAACATTAAAAAGCTCAGAAAAATATTGCGTATTTCGACGTTTTAGAGAGGTTTGAATGCTTTTCTGTCAAAACTAATTTTTTAGCTAAAATATTTAGATTATCAAAATTTTAAACAGAACTTCTACTGCAATTGAAATTTATGGGAAAAGTAAGCGAAATTTTATGATTTTTTTTTAAGGAAGCTTACTCAGAGGTATATTTTTAAAAAAAAAAAAAGTTTTTCAGAAAAACCTTGAAAATGCTTTAAATCGTCAAAAAAAACGCAATAAAATAAAGTTTTATAGGATTTTTGATTATTTACAAATTATTTACATATTTTTAAAAAATCCCATTAAATATCTATGAAAATTGAATATTTCATATTATTTTAAAAAAAATACATGAAACATTAAAAAGCTGAGAAAAATGTGCTAAAATGGTATTTTATTGCATATTTCGACGTTTTAGAACGGTTTGAGTGCTTTTCTAACAAAACTCATTTTTTAGCTAAAATACTTAGATTTTAAAACTTTTAAATATAATTTCTACTGCAATTGAAATTTATGGTAAAAGTAAGCGTAATTTCTATATTTTTTTTGAGGAAGTTACTCATAGGTATATTTTATCTAAAAAAATAATTTTTCAGAAAATCTTTGAAAATGCCTTGAATCGTCAAAAATGCAATAAAATAACGTTTATACATTTTGAATATTTATAAATTATTTACATATTTTTAAAAATACCTTTAAAATCTAAAAATCAATGTATTTTACAATATTTCATTTATTTTTAAAAATACATGAAACATTAAAATCTAAGAAAATGTGGTAAAGTGGTATTTTATTGCATATTTCGACGTTTTAGAGCGTTTGAGTGCTTTTCTGACAAACTCATTTTTAGGTAAAATACTTATTATCAAACTTTTAAATAGAATTTCTACTGCAATTGAAATTTATGGAAAAGTAAGGAAAATATTTTTTTGAGGAGGCTTACTCATAGGTATATTTTATCTAAAAAAATATTTTCAGAAAATCCTTGAAAATGCCTTGAATCGTCAAAAAATGCAATAAAATAACGTTTTATAGCATTTTTAATATTTATAAATTATTTACATATTTTTTAAAAATACCTTTAAAAATCTAAAAATCAATGTTATATATATTTATTTTATTTTAAAAAATACATGAAACATTAAAATCTAAGAAAAATGTGGTAAATGGTATTTTATTGCATATTTCGACGTTTTAGAGCGGTTTGAGTGCTTTTCTGACAAAACTCATTTTTTAGCTAAAATACTTAGATTATCAAACTTTTAAACAGAATTTCTACTGCAATTGAATTTATGGGAAAAGTAAGCGAAATTTTATTATTTTTTAGGAAGCTTGCTCATATGTATATTTTATCTAAAAATTGTTTTTCAGAAAATCCTTGAAAATGCCTTGATTCGTCAAAAAATGCAGTAAAATAACGTTTTATAGCATTTTTGAATATATATTAATTATTCACATATTTTTTAAAAATACCTTTAAAAATCTAAAAAAATACATGTAACATTAAAATCTAAGAAAAATGTGGTAAAGTGGTATTTTATTGCATATTTCGACATTTTAGAGCGGTTTGAGTGCTTTTCTGACAAAACTCATTTTTTAGCAAAAATATTTAGATTATCAAACTTTTAAGTAGAATTTCTACTGCAATTGAAATTTATGGGAAAAGTAAGCAAAATTTCATGATTTTTTTGAGGAGTATTATAGGTATATTTTATCTAAAAAAATAGTTTTTCAGAAAATCCTTGATAATGCCTTGAATCGTCAAAAAATGCAATAAAATAACGTTTTATAGCATTTTTGAATATTTATAAATTATTTACATATTTTTTAAAAATACCTTTAAAAATCTAAAAAATCAATGTTATTTTACAATATTTCATAATATTTTTAAAAAAATACATGAAACATTAAAATCTAAGAAAAATGTGGTAAAGTGGAATTTTATTGCATATTTCGACGTTTTAGAGCTGTTTGAGTGCTTTTCTGACAAAACTCATTTTTTAGCTAAAGTACTTAATTTATCAAACTTTTAAACAGAATTTCTACTGCAATTGAAATTTATGGGAAAAGTAAGCGAAATTTTATTATTTTTTTTTAGGAAGCTTTCTCATATGTATATTTTATCTAAAAAATAGTTTTTCAGAAAATCCTTGAAAATGCCTTGAATCGTCAAAAAATGCAGTAAAATAACGTTTTATAGCATTTTTGAATATATATTAATTATTTATATATTTTTTAAAAATACCTTTAAAAATCTAAAAAAATCAATAATATAATATAATATTTCATATTATTTTTAAAAAAATACATGATACAATAAAATCTAAGAAAAATGTGCTAAAATGGTATTTTATTGCATATTTCGACGTTTTAGAGCGGTTTGAGTGCTTTTCTGATAAAACTCATTTTTTAGCTAAAATACTTAGATTATCATACTTTTAAATAGAATTTCTACTGCAATTGAAATTTATAGGAAAAGTAAGCGAAATTTCATGATTTTTTTGAGGAGGATTACTCATAGGTATATTTTATCTAAAAAAACATAGTTTTTCTGAAAATCCTTGAAAATGCCTTGAATCGTCAAAAAATGCAATAAAATAACGTTTTAGAGCATTTTTGAATATTTTTATGTTATTTACATATTTTAAAAAAATCCCATTAAAAATCTATAAAAATCAAAGTTATTTTACAATATTTCATATTATTTTTCAAAAAATACATGAAACATTAAAATCTAAGAAAAATGTGGTAAAGTGGTATTTTAATGCATATTTCAACATTTTAGAGCGGTTTGAGTGCTTTTCTGACAAAACTCATTTTTTAGCTAAAATATTTAGATTATCAAACTTTTAAATAGAATTTCTACTGCAATTAAAATTTATGGGAAAAGTAAGCGAAATTTCATGATTTTTTTTGAGGAGGCTTACTCATAGGTATATTTCTTCTAAAATAAATAGTTTTTCAGAAAATCCCTGAAAATGCCTTGAATCGTCAAAAATTGCAATAAAATAACGTTTTATAGCATTTTTGAATATTTACAAATTATTTACATATTTTAAAAAATCTCATTAAAAGTCTGTAAAAACCAATATTACTGTTGAATATTTCATAATATTTTTCTAAAAATACATGAAACATTAAGAAGGTCAGAAAAATTAGCTTAAATGTTATTTCATTGCAAATTTCGACGTTTTAGAGCGGTTTGTTTGCTTTGCTGACAAAACTCATTTTTTAACTAAAATACTTAGATTTTCAGATTTTTAAATATAATTTCTACTGCAATTGAAATTTATGGGAAAAGTAAGCGTAATTCAATGATTTTTTTGAGGAAGCTTACTCATAGGTATATTTAATCTAAAAAAAATAGTTTTTCATATAATCCTTGAAAATGCCTTGTATCGTCAAAAAATGCTATAAAATAACGTTTTCTAGCATTTTTGAATATTTATAAATTATTTGCATATTTTTAAAAATCTCATTTTTAATCTATAAAAATCAATATTATTAGAAAATATTTCATATTATTTAAAAAAAAAATAAAAGAAACATTAAAAAGCTTAGACAAATGTGCTAAAATGGTATTTTATTGCATATTTCGAAGTTTTAGAGCGGTTTGAGTGGTTTTGTGACAAAACTCATTTTTTAGCTTAAATACTTAGATTATCAAACTTTTCAATAGAATATCTACAGCAATTGAAATTTATGGGAAAAGTAAGCGAAATTTTATGATTTTTTTTGAAGGAAAATTACTCAGATGAATATTTTAACTAAAAACAAAGTTTTTTCAGAAAATCCTCGAAAATGCCTTGAATCGTCAAAAAATGCAAAAAAATAACGTTATATAGCATTTTTGAATATTTATAAATTATTTACATATTTTTAAAAAATCCCATTAAAAATCTATAAAAATTGAATTAGATTATTAAACTTTTAAAAATAGTTTCTACTGCAATTGAAATTTAGGGGAAAAGTAAGCGTAATTTTGTTATTTTTTTTTTTGAGGAAGCTTACTCATAGGTATATTTTACCTAAAAAAATAGTTTGTCAGAAAATCCTTGAAAATGCCTTGAATAGTCAAAAAATGCAATAAAATAACGTTATATAACATTTTTAAATATTTATAAATTATTTACATATTTTTAAAAAATCCCATTAAAATCTATAAAAATAGAATATTTCATATTATTTTTAAAAAAATACATGAAACATTAAAAAGCTCAGAAAAATGTGCTAAAATGGTATTTTATTGCATATTTCGACGTTTTAGAGCGGTTTGAGTGCTTTTTAAATAGAATTTCTACTGCAACTGAAATTTATGGGAAAAATAAGCGAAATTTTATGTTGTTTTTTTGAGGAGGCTTACTCATAGGTATATTTTATCTAAAATAAATAGTTTTTCAGAAAATCCTTGTAAATGCCTTGAATCGTCAAAAAATGTAATAAATAAACGTTTTTTTAGCATTTTTGAATATTTATAAATTATTTACATATTTTTTAAAACACTATTAAAAATCTAAAAAAATCAATATTTTTTTACAATATTTCATATTATTTTAAAAAAATATGTGAAACATTAAAATCTAAGAAAAATGTGCTAAAATAGTATTTTATTGCATATTTCGACGTTTTAGAGCGGTTTGAGTTTTTTTCTAACAAAACTCATTTTTTAGCTAAAATACTTAGATTATCAAACTTTTAAACATAATTTCTACTGCAATTGAAATTTATGGGAAAAGTAAGCGAAATTTTATTATTTTTTTTTTAAGGAAACTTGCTCATATGTATATTTTATCTAAAAAATAGTTTTTCAGAAAATCCTTGAAAATGCCTTGAATCGTCAAAAAATGCAGTAAAATAACGTTTTATAGCATTTTTGAATATATATTAATTATTTACATATTTTTTAAAAATACCTTTAAAAATCTAAAAAATCAATAATAGAATATTTCATATTATTTTTCAAAAAATACATGAAAATATAAAATCTAAGAAAAATGTGCTAAAATGGTATTTTATTGCATATTTCGACATTTTAGAGCGGTTTGAGTTTTTGACAAAACTATTTTAAATAATACTTAGATTAACAAATTTCTACTGCAATTGAAATTTATGGGAAAAATAAGCGAAATTTTATTTTTTTTTAGGAAGCTTACTCATAGGTATATTTTATCTAAAAAAATAGTTTTCAGAAAATCCTTGAAAATGCCTTGAATCGTCAAAAATGCAATAAAATAACGTTTTATAGCATTTTTGAATATTTATAAATTATTTACATATTTTTTAAAAATACCTTTAAAAATCTAAAAAATCAATGTTATTATACAATATTTCATATTATTTTAAAAAATACATGAAACAATAAAATCTAAGAAAAATGTGCTAAAATGGTATTTTATTGCATATTTCGACGTTTTAGAGCGGTTTGAGTGCTTTTCTGACAAAACTCATTTTTTAGCTAAAATACTTAGATTATCAAACTTTTAAATAGAATTTCTACTGCAATTGAAATTTATGGGAAAAGT
>WNWK01046385.1:0-14342 GCA_009830355.1 Cherax destructor
AACTGTACATTAGTGTCTTTTTCCACATCTTGACGGTATCACCATACCATTTTTTTTCTAGCCTATGCTTCAAATGCAGCAACAGATATTTAAAAGTAAAGGAGGAATCGCAATATCTCATATTATTTTCCTCATCAGTCTAGGTCGGCCAATTAAATTGCATCTATCAACGTTATATGCAGCATTAGTAATTGAGAGACTTTATTGACAATGAGCAGACTACATCTGATTATATGGTTTGAGACCAGGAAGTGGCCAAGATAAATGACTCGCCAGGAATAGATTACGAAGAAAAAGTGTGTATAGATCGCCTCAGGGAAAGAGTTCTGATGACTATTAGTTTAAAGACATTGAAATAGATTGTAACCTTAATTTTTAAAGGGGTGGACCAAAAGCTCCAGTGGTGAGTCATCATATGACTAAGACCAGCGTCCTGTTCCCTGACACCTTACCTAACCTAACTGAAACAGGTTAAGGGATGAAGAACACCGAGATAAAATGATGGGGGAGCAAAGAGTCATATTTGACTCGGGTGTTCCTGTGTAGAAAGGTTTTTTGTGTTGGATTAAGATTCCGGTTAAGCAGCTGATCCAGTAAGGGGACCTTTGTTTATTATTGCAACGTAAAAATACATTTACTGTACTCACACCACCGAGTCCAGTACAGGCATAATGGTGGCCACTATTTCTATGGGTCACCATAGCAACACTCAGAATACAATCCATAGGTAAGCCAGAGCGGGTGATGCCAGCGTGGAAAAAAAAGCCAGTGTAGAAAAGGAAGTGGAGAACGTTTCGCCATGAGTGGCGAAACGTTTCCTTTAATAAACGTCCTGAACTGTACATAGGTGTCCTTTTAAAGTTTGTCGATATCGTCAGACTATTTACAAGCAGTACTGCAGTGCCATGTCCTAGGACCACCGGGACTCCACCTTCACGTGTCCTCAGACACCATCTGGCTGCCTACCCACCATCTGTTTGTGACTTGATAAAGACCACTGTGTGACAGAAACGTAGTCAGAAAGTATTGTATTATACTAAGTACATTTGCGTCTAGTTTTCCATCGTGTGGGTATTATATACCATTTATCTGCTCTCTCCATGTACCAGCACTACTGACCGCTATTATATAAATGGCTTATAAGACTGACAAGTAGACAAGTAAGATACACATGCAACACTTGTGTATCTATATTTAGGAGACGTTTCGCCCGCCAGTGGCTTTATCATTACAATACAAATAATAATCCTGGAGACGGAAGAAGACATGATAAGGGACTGAGGTGTTCATATTCATTTCGATTCGTTAAATACGAAGAGTTGTACAACTTCTGGTATTGAATCAATGGAAAAATAGTAATCAATTAGCAAAAATAAAAGGAAGAATGCGTGTGAAACTGGGCTGGACCTGTTTATCTTGTAAATACCAGCAGTCAGTGCCACTGCCTGGGTGCCACTCTTCCTGCTTTATGAGGATTTCAAAACTCATATATACCTCCAGTTTCCCAAGTTACTCGTCTACTTGTTAGTCTTTTAAACAATTAAGTCATGATTATCTGAAAGTCAAATTTTAATTACTTAGAAATTTAAATTATAAATATGAATAAAAGGAGTCAAATATTTTATGTAGTAGTAAGATAATATGAAGTAAATCAGAGCAGTTAACAGAACTTCAGAAGCCGCTGATAAATTTATTAATTGAGAAGATAATTTTGAGACAAAGATTATCATAGTTGGCAAAGTTTAGATATTTTAGGAGAGTGTTTAGGTACGTCTGTTTACACGTGCAGGAAACAGTTATTCTCTATGTTCTGTTATTATTATTATTATTATTATTATTATTATTATTATTATTATTATTATTATTATTATTAATATTACTATAATTATTATCAATACCAAGCCTGAGATCAGACTTCATTGTCAACCAGGCTGTTGGTGCTAGTGAAACACAGGCCTACAAAGCTATGAGAGAATGGTTGATCTGACTCTTTCATTAGGTAAGTAGTCCATCAGCTCGTTGTTATATGTTGCATAATGGAACACTAAACCCGCAGGAATAGTACGTCTTATGGTTTGATCCGGGAAAGTGAAAAGTAACACATATTTGTTGTAGTACACATTACACTGATACAAATACAAATCCACATATGAACATTCATGTAAAGTAGAGCACTGAAGTAGGCCTACCGAAACAGGACACAGCCATTGAATGACAATGGTCAACCTCTACTGTGTTCACTCATATAAATCATCCATCATTAATTTACTAGAGGAAGCATCTGTACCGATTATAAAGACATGCAAAGACATGCAAAAGACATGCAAAAGATATGCAAAAGACATGCAAAAGACATGCAAAAGATATGCAAAAGACATGCAAAAGACATGCAAAAGATATGCAAAAGACATGCAAAAGGCATGCTAAAGATATTCAAAAGACAGATCGAGAATTTCGTAATGGTCGGCTTAATTCTCAGAGAGTTATTGTATTTTTTTGGGTTACGTTAGCTGTTGATCATCTGACCGAGACCTTCATCTGGCTTACCAGTCCACGCATTCAAAAACTTAAATTTTTTTTTGTGTGTGTCCATTATTTGTATTAGTTTTGTAGAGTGAGAGAAAGGGATCCTGGGAGACATAAATTCTAATATGGGAGACACTGTTGTGAAAGATGTAGCTGGGAAGTTTGGAGTCTTGGAACCTTTACCATCTTGATCATTACAACAACATAAAACAACAACATACGAACATATATGAACGCTACAGTAACACTACTGTACAGTAAGACGCCAAAAAATACAGAGTAACATACAAAAAATACTGCAACGTACAAGAACAGTTCATTAATATGCAAAACAATACAGTAACATGCAAAAGCATTTTTAATGATGAAACGTTTCGCTACACAGTGGCTTCATCAGTCCATACAAAGGAGAATAGTGAAGAACTGGAGGAGTTCGAGGTAATCAGTCCCTCAACCTTGAGTCGATGTCATCAGTCCATCAATCTTGAAAAGAATACAGCATAAGTGCGAAGAAGTGGCTTATATACTGTACGAAGGTGAGGTGCAGCAGTCGTAGGTGGTATCACACTTGACAAATGTGGAAGTAGGTCATAAGTAAAGGTTGGGCAAGTGAAGAATTCCCTGTATTAAGATCCCAAGATATTGCTGTGTCTGACAGGAATGTAGATGAATGGTTCAGAGAACTGACACGTTGATAAATTAGACACATGTGCAACATGTGAGGGAGAAAATATTAATGTGTATATAACGTTAATTTAAATACTTGGAGGTTGTATAATAATCTGGTCCATACACTCACTCCTTCTAGTTGTAGTTCATAGCTTTCAATCTATAGTATGACTTTTTCTCCTATTATAAAGAATATTATTCTAAATATTTCTTGTTGATATTTCAGATAAATTCATTTAAGGCCTGCATGAGATAGGTGTTGTGAAGAAATTAATTATAATTAGTTTTATTGAATGTATGTTAGTGTGTGTTGCTTGGTGAGTTTGTGTACCAATCAAGATCTCTCTCAGCCTCCCTTCCTTCTTTGACACACAAGGTAAACCTTGGTAAATACACTCAAAACAATTATCCATCTGAGTTTTTTTTTAATTAAAAACTATTTTCTTGCTGCTGTGTTGCAAGTGTCACCAGCTTTTTTATGGTAAACCATAACACCAAAAATCTTGTTTTAATCTTTGTTTAGATTATTTAGGAAGCGCTTCTAAACATTGTAATAGGATTATTTTGACAATGGTTCTTTCAGTTCGTCTAGATGGAAAGGACGGAGGAATATTACCTTAACATTATATAATTATTTTGCTAAAACAAACTGAAGAAAAACTATGACTAGGCCTACTGATCAATGTATGCAGTCCTCATTCATATTTGTCTCTACGTTTTTTATTAATCTACAAGTTGGAATGATAAATTCACTCACTGTCGCTAATAGATTTTGATATAAGTTAGAGTGAAGAGTAGCGAGGCAGGTAAATATGTAAGTGAAAACAAACAAATAAGGAGCAGTGGTTTAGGCCTACTAATCTATGTAGATGATAATAATAATAATAATAATAATAATAATAATAATAATAATAATAATAATAATAATAATAATAATAATAATAATAATAATAATAATAATAATAATAATAATAATAATAATAAATAAAAATAATAATAACAGAACTTGTTGAAGGGTAACCAGAGTGGATAACGTCAACAGTGTTGACTGTATTTTCTGTCACAGCCACGTAATTCCAGGCTGATTCTGGTAACTAGTATTTTACATAATTTAGCAAAATTTTTGTCGCCCTTGCTTGGAGTTTTGTAGCAAACAGTTCATAATGTGTAATGTCAGTGTTGTCAGATCTCTGGGTGTGTGACTGTCTTGTATATTACATTTCATGTGCTTCATCAGAATGGTTTGAACAATGTAACAAAGGTAATGAGAGTGGAGTACAATGTACACAACAAATATCCTGGGAAGTTTGACGTCTTGACATCTAGGTGTCAAACAGAAGCTTATTAAAGATTTAGCACCTTGACAGATATAATCCAACTCACTGTATTAGTGGTACATCACGGGCTTCACTCTCTTTGTTCAACATTACATTCCTCACCAACTATATGCAATAAATGACACTTTTGGTATATCACCCAGCTGCTGAACTATCAACAATATTACATAGAAATATTCATTCAAATATTACAATTAAATTGTTCCGACAGGAAGAGTCATGTCTACACCGTGAGATCCACCTGTCTGAGATCTTCCACCTGTCTGAGATCTTCCACCTGACTGAGATCTTCCACCTGACTGAGATCTTCCACCTGACTGAGATCTTCCACCTGACTGACATCTTCCACCTGACTGACATCTTCCACCTGACTGACATCTTCCACCTGACTGAGATCTTCCACCTGACTGACATCTTCCACCTGACTGACATCTTCCACCTGACTGAGATCTTCCACCTGACTGAGATCTTCCACCTGACTGACATCTTCCACCTGACTGAGATCTTCCACCTGACTGAGATCTTCCACCTGACTGACATCTTCCACCTGACTGAGATCTTCCACCTGACTGAGATCTTCCACCTGACTGAGATCTTCCACCTGACTGACATCTTCCACCTGACTGACATCTTCCACCTGACTGAGATCTTCCACCTGACTGACATCTTCCACCTGACTGACATCTTCCACCTGACTGAGATCTTCCACCTGACTGACATCTTCCACCTGACTGAGATCTTCCACCTGACTGACATCTTCCACCTGACTGACATCTTCCACCTGACTGACATCTTCCACCTGACTGACATCTTCCACCTGACTGACATCTTCCACCTGACTGAGATCTTCCACCTGACTGACATCTTCCACCTGACTGACATCTTCCACCTGACTGAATCTTCCACCTGACTGACATCTTCCACCTGCTGTTTCATGAGATCTTCCACCTGACTGACATCTTCCACCTTGACTGAGATCTTGCACCTGAACTGAGTATCTTCCACCTGACTGAGATTTCACTGGTACTAGTACCCTCCACCTCGGTGCCAACTGAGAAGCACTGGTAACTAGTACCCTCCACCCGGTGCCAACTGAGAGAGATGCACTGGTAACTAGTACCTCCACCTCGGTGCCAACTGAGAGAAGCACTGTAACTAGTACCCTCCACCTCGGTGCCAACTGAGAGAGAAGCACTGGTAACTAGTACCCTCCACCTCGGTGCCAACTGAGAGAAACACTGGTACTAGTACCCTCCACCTCGGTGCCAACTGAAGAGAAGCACTGGTCACTAGTACCCTCCACCTCGGTGCCAACTGAGAGAGAAGCACTGGTAACTAGTACCCTCCACCTCGGTGCCAACTGAGAGAGAAGCACTGGTAACTAGTACCCTCCACCTCGGTGCCAACTGAGAGAGAAGCACTGGTCACTAGTACCCTCCACCTCGGTGCCAACTGAGAGAGAAGCACTGGTCACTAGTACCCTCCACCTCGGTGCCAACTGAGAGAGAAGCACTGGTCACTAGTACCCTCCACCTCGGTGCCAACTGAGAGAGAAGCACTGGTAACTAGTACCCTCCACCTCGGTGCCAACTGAGAGAGAAGCACTGGTCACTAGTACCCTCCACCTCGGTGCCAACTGAGAGAGAAGCACTGGTAACTAGTACCCTCCACCTCGGTGCCAACTGAGAGAGAAGCACTGGTAACTAGTACCCTCCACCTCGGTGCCAACTGAGAGAGAACACTGGTAACTAGTACCCTCCACCTCAGTGCCAACTGAGAGAGAACACTGGTAACTAGTACCCTCCACCTCGGTGCCAACTAGAGAGAAGCACTGGTAACTAGTACCCTCCACCTCGGTGCCAACTGAGAGAGAAACACTGGTAACTAGTACCCTCCACCTCGTGCCAACTGAGAGAGAAGCACTGGTAACTAGTACCCTCCACCTCGGTGCCAACTGAGAGAAACACTGGTAACTAGTACCCTCCACCTCGGTGCCAACTGAGAGAAAGCACTGGTAACTAGTACCCTCCACCTCGGTGCCAACTGAGAGAGAAGCACTGGTAACTAGTACCCTCCACCTCGGTGCCAACTGAGAAGAAACACTGGTAACTAGTACCCTCCACCTCGGTGCCAACTGAGAGAGAAACACTGGTAACTAGTACCCTCCACCTCGGTGCCAACTGAGAGAGAAACACTGGTAACTAGTACCCTCCACCTCGGTGCCAACTGAGAGAGAAACACTGGTAACTAGTACCCTCCACCTCGGTGCCAACTGAGAGAGAAGCACTGGTAACTAGTACCCTCCACCTCGGTGCCAACTGAGAGAGAAACACTGGTAACTAGTACCCTCCACCTCGGTGCCAACTGAGAGAGAAACACTGGTAACTAGTACCCTCCACCTCGGTGCCAACTGAGAGAGAACACTGGTAACTAGTACCTCCACCTCGGTGCCAACTGAGAGAGAAACACTGGTAACTAGTACCCTCCACCTCGGTGCCAACTGAGAGAGAACACTGGTAACTAGTACCCTCCACTTCGGTGCCAACTGAGAGAAACACTGGTAACTAGTACCCTCCACCTCGGTGCCAACTGAGAGAGAAGCACTGGTAACTAGTACCCTCCACCTCGGTGCCAACTGAGAGAAAAACACTGGTAACTAGTACCCTCCACCTCGGTGCCAAATGAGAGAGAAACACTGGTAACTAGTACCCTCCACCTCGGTGCCAACTGAGAGAGAAACACTGGTAACTAGTACCCTCCACCTCGGTGCCAACTGAGAGAGAAACACTGGTAACTAGTACCCTCCACCTCGGTGCCAACTGAGAGAGAAACACTGGTAACTAGTACCCTCCACTTCGGTGCCAACTGAGAGAGAAACACTGGTAACTAGTACCCTCCACCTCGGTGCCAAATGAGAGAGAAACACTGGTAACTAGTACCCTCCACCTCGGTGCCAACTGAGAGAGAAACACTGGTAACTAGTACCCTCCACCTCGGTGCCAACTGAGAGAGAAACACTGGTAACTAGTACCCTCCACCTCGGTGCCAACTGAGAGAGAAACACTGGTAACTAGTACCCTCCACCTCGGTGCCAACTGAGAGAGAACACTGGTACTAGTACCCTCCACCTCGGTGCCAACTGAGAGAGAACACTGGTACTAGTACCCTCCACCTCGGTGCCAACTGAGAGAGAACACTGGTAACTAGTACCTCCACCTCGGTGCCAACTGAGAAGAAACACTGGTAACTAGTACCTCACTCGTGCCAACTGGAGAGAAACACTGGTAACTAGTACCCTCCACCTCGGTGCCAACTGAGAGAGAAGCACTGGTAACTAGTACCCTCCACCTCGGTGCCAACTGAGAGAGAACACTGGTACTAGTACCTCCACCTCGGTGCCAACTGAGAGAGAAACACTGGTACTAGTACCCTCCACCTCGGTGCCAACTGAGAGAGAACACTGGTCACTAGTACCCTCCACCTCGGTGCCAACTGAGAGAGAAACACTGGTAACTAGTACCCTCCACCTCGGTGCCAACTGAGAGAGAAACACTGGTCACTAGTACCCTCCACCTCGGTGCCAACTGAGAGAGAAGCACTGGTAACTAGTACCCTCCACCTCGGTGCCAACTGAGAGAGAAACACTGGTCACTAGTACCCTCCACCTCGGTGCCAACTGAGAGAGAAACACTGGTCACTAGTACCCTCCACCTCGGTGCCAACTGAGAGAGAAACACTGGTCACTAGTACCCTCCACCTCGGTGCCAACTGAGAGAGAAGCACTGGTCACTAGTACCCTCAACGTTATTGCCAGCAGTGACAGAGCACTGGCATCTACACGTTACAGTACAACACAACATAGTGACTACACTAGTGTAATATACACTAACATCTAGACAGTATACACTAGTGTCAGAAGCACTAGTCACTAGTACCTTCAACGTTAGTTAGTTAGACTAGTTTAGAAGTGAAAGTGGCCTGAGGATCACTTTCCAGTGAAAAAACTTCTAAAACTATCATAATATTCTTTAGTAACCTATGAATCAGTATACCAAGGAACTAACATTTAGACATGATTGCCAGTGAAAGTAAACTATGGAAAAGTAAACACTGCAGGAAATTAAGAGAAATACCCTTAACAGGTTTGTAAATTTAAAAAGAGGCTAATACTATTCCTACTTATATTGTTCGCATCGATTTCAGTAGTTAATTATAAAATAACGTTTCATATCGACAAAGTATTAACTAAAGAGGGACGAACTGTGCGAGAGACGGTCACCATGAACAGTGCTGGTAAAAATAAACACATAAGCAGTATAATGTGATCCTTTATTGACAACGTTTCGCCCACGCAGTGGGCTTTATCGAGTCACAGACAGATCTACCTGGACTGGACTGGATTGACCTTGAGCGTCGGTAAGCTGGGATGGAAGAATGATGGGTAAGGATAGAAATATGGGAAAAGGTTGGGGAAGGGTAGGAGGAGGGAATATACAGGTGAGTGGCACGTCCACTCTGGGCGATTTGTGCAGATAAACTGCGGCGACATGAGCAGATAAACTTCAGTGGCGAGTTGTAGCAGCTGATGAGGCGGGTGTTGTTGAACTGCAGGCTGGCTGACGGCGGTGGGAAGGGCCCAGAAGGCGGTAGTAGTTGTAGATGTAGTTGTAGTTGTAGTTGTAGTTATATTAGGGTCGATTGGAGCCACACCCCAGCTTTAGCTGGATAGCAAAGTGCTGGGGGAACTTCAGCATGTTAGTGGAATTTACTCAGCAGAGCCAGAGCAGAGAGTGTTGAATTGAGTACTTGAAAGTTGAGTTATGCAACAGGCCGGTAGGGGGTCTCCCGAGGCGTTCATCCGGAGGACGTGGGCTATTTCTTTAGTGGTAGTAGTTGTGTTGTTGAGGCAGGTGAACTTAACAGTCCCCGCAAGGAGACGGTCAGCCAGTGTAGCAAATGACATTGGTGATTTGTACTGGTTTGTAGAATAAAAGTTGACATTGTCGTATTGCATGTACTGGTATTCTCTGGTTGCTCTATGTGGTTTGGTGGTGGCTGGCGAGGTTGGGTTGTATGGAGCAGCTTGTTTGGTGGTGGAGTTTTTGGTGGAGGAGGCAGGAGTAGTTGATTTGGTGGTGGATGGAGCGGCAGCTGTGCTGGGGGCGTGTGCTGTGTGGGTGGCTTTTGATTGGTCCGTCTCAGTGGCGGGAGGTGGTGGTGGTGTGGTCTCAGTGGCGGGAGGTGGTGGTGGTGTGGTCTCGGTGGCGGGAGGTGGTGGTGGTGTTGCTGGTGGAACATTCTCGATGGTGACAATGTTCGTAGTGGACTTTATAATGTCAGATGATGGTGGAGATGCTGGGAATTTAAAGCTGGGCATGTTGTTGAGCTTGAACAGTTCGTTAATGGTAGAATTAAATGATCCAGGTGCAGCAACATTGTGTACATGTGCGTACATAATGCAGTAGAGTATTTTGGTGGAGTCACCCGTGGGCAGAGGTGGTGTTGGTGCTGGGTTGGTGGAGGCAGCCTGGGTGGCCTGGAGAATCTTGGTGGTGTCTGCTTGTATCTTAGTGATGGCAGCATATGTTGTTGCTTGAGCAGTAGGTTTTGTTTGTTGGTCAAGTTGTTTCTTGAGGATATCCCGTCTAGTAGGACACTTGGCAGCGAGGGTGTGGTGATCAGTCTTGCAGTTTAAACACATGAGTGAGGTGGTGGTGGTGCAGGATTTGTAGTCGTGTCCTTCTCTGCCACATGTAGCACAGAATTTCTTGTCCTTGGTGGGACAGTCTTTGGTGGTGTGGGAGTATGAGTAGCAGTTGTAACACTGAGGGATGTACTCGTATCTTTCCGCTTCGATGAATGTTGAGTTGATGTAGAAGTAGTGGATAGCAAGTCCGTCAGTGAGAGCTTTGTCTGCCATGGTGACGTCACTGAAGGTGACCTTCAGCATGGAGGAAGCGTTAGGTATCTTATGAACAAAGTCTACCTTTGCCCAAGGGTTCTGGTGTTGGATTGATGACTTGATTTCATCAGTATCTTGAGCGGTGATGAGTGAGTCAAGGCGTTTGAGAAACACAGTCCTCTTGGCCTTCAGAGCTGGGGAAGTCCAAACTTGGAATCCTCGGTCTTGTAACATGGTGGTAGCATCGCTGGTAAGTAGTTTCTCAGCCTCAGAGTCATCAGTACAGACGACAATGAAGGCCTCTTGGAGTGTCAGTATAGCAGTGAATTTAACATGCAGACTGCCGCTGACGGCAGCTGCCAGTGCTAACTTAGATGAATCATTGATGGTCCCATGCAGTGGTTTGATCTTCACACGGTTTGCAGAAGCCATTGGGTGAATAGCCGTGTGTCATCTAACCGTGTGTCATAATCTACCTGGAAAATGAGTAACATGAATATATATAGGGTATAGTCAGGTGGAGAAAGCTGCATGTGACAGTCTTAAAAGTAGTGTGATAGTTTAAAACCTTGTGTGACTTAAAGGACCTGCAGTGTTCCATTCTTGAGTTCTAGGTGGGATAGCGTTGAAGAAGTTTCTTGGCAATAGGTTCAGCTATGTTGTAGAAGCCGAAACTATTGCCAAGAAACTTCTTCAACGCTATCCCACCTAGAACTCAAGAATGGTACACTGCAGGTCCTTTAAGTCACACAAGGTTTTAAACTATCACACTACTTTTAAGATTGTCACATGCAGCATTCTCCACCTGACTATACCCTATATATATTCATGTTACTCATTTTCCAGGTAGATCTGTGTGTGACTCGATAAAGCCCACTGCGTGGGCGAAACGTTGTCAATAAAGGATCACATTATACTGCTTATGTGTTTATTTTTCCATTGTGTCGGTATTTTATACCATTTTTTTCCAACAGTGCTGGTCACGGCATAATGCCGTGTAGGCGCAAGCCAAACCAGGCAACTCCAGGACAATTTATAAGTTAATGTTGTGGTTGAAAAAGTAACAGTTTTACATTCTTCGAGGAGAACTAAATGATCATAGAGCCCAGGCAATGGAAGGCATTTACCTAAGATGCAAGAAAGTATTGCGCAGGTTCTATTCCTCAGATCAAGAGCCCCTCACTGGCGACTTTGAACTTCCTTTGAGAGATAATTGCACATGTGGTTCCAGGCGATTAAATATGAAACTCTCGTATTCAATCGATAAAAAAAAAATCTAAAGTCAATTAGCAAAAATAAAAGGAAGTGACTAGCCGAGATTTTGGGCTGGACCTGTTTATCTTGTAAATACCAGCAGTCAGTGCCACTGCCTGGGTGCCACTCTTCCTGCTTTATGAGGATTTCAAAACTCATATATACCTCCAGTTTCCCAAGTTACTCGTAAGTAAGGTAAGTAGTCCATAAGCTCGCTGTTATATGTTGCATAATGGAACACTAAACCCGCAGGAATAGTACGTGATATGGTTTGATCCGGGAAAGTGAAAAGTAACACATATTTCTTGTAGCCCACATTACACTGAACAATATGAACAAATACCAGAATTGCACACATATACAAATCCTAAAATGAACATTCTTGCAAAGTGGAGCACTGAAGTAGGCCTACCTGCTCTTTCATCAAATAGGCCTACCTGCTCTTCCATCAAGAAGGCCTACCTTCTCCTCCATCAATTAAGCCTATCTGCTCCTCCATCAAGTAGGCCTACCTGCTCTTCCAGTCTTAAATGCATCATGCTACTCTACCTTCACATGATGCACTGCAATCCTCTATATCAGAAATTCTCAACGTTTCCACCATCATTAACCCCCTCGGCTTGATGTATTTCTTCATTTACTCCCTTACTTCCATACAAAAAGAAATAATTATAAATAATTATGAATTAGTCATGTAACTATTATTCACACACACACATTCTTAGCATTCTCTCTCTCTCTCTCTCTCTCTCTCTCTCTCTCTCTCTCCACACACACACACACATTTTTCAAAATGAAATTGAATTGAATTATTATTCAATTACCAGGTACATCAAATATTTATCCCTTGCCATGTAATTTTTTACCCGTCTGGGGTAAATTTACCCCTGGTTCAGAATCACTGCTCTATATCAACCATATCTGAGCAAGCCTTTAAATTCCTAAATTTAGACTAGTTTACCAGTGAAAATGGCCTGAGGACCACTTTACCAGTGAAAGTGGCCTGAGGACCACTTTACCAGTGAAAGTGGTCTGAGGACCACTTTACCAGTGAAAGTGGTCTGAGGACCAATTTACCAGTGAAAGTGACATGAGGACAACTTTACCAGTTAAAGTGACATGAGGACCACTTTACCAGTGAAAGTGGTCTGAGGACCAATTTACCAGTGAAAGTGGTCTGAGGACCACTTTACCAGTGAAAGTGGTCTGAGGACCAATTTACCAGTGAAAGTGACATGAGGACAACTTTACCAGTGAAAGTGACATGAGGACCACTTTACCAGTGAAAGTGGCCTGAGGACAACTTTACCAGCGAAAGTGGCCTGAGGACCACTTATTCTTAAGTAACCTATGAATCATTATACCACGGGAACCAACATTTAGAGTGTGTCTGAGGCGCCAGTTGGAAGATTTCATGGTACGTCCAATTTGTCTAAATCAACCAATTTAGATGGTTGCTCCCACCCACCATCCTACACACACATCCTACACACACATCCTACACACACATCCTACACACACATCCTACACACACATCCTACACAACATCCTACACACACATCCTACACCACATCCTACACACACATCCTACACACCATCCTACACATCATCCTACACACACATCCTACACACACATCCACACACACATCCTACACACATCCTACACACACATCCTACACACACATCCTACACACTCATCCTACACACACATCCTACACACACATCCTACACACACATCCTACACACACATCCTACACACACATCCTACACACACATCCTACACACACATCCTACACACACATCCTACACACACATCCTACACACACATCCTACACACACATCCTACACACTCTCCACACACACATCCTACACACACATCCTACACACCATCCTACACACACATCCTACACACACATCCTACACACACATCCTACACTACACACATCCTACACACACATCCTACACACAACATCCTACACACACATCCTACACACCATCCTACACACACATCCTACACACACATCCTACACACACATCCTCACACACTACACACATCCTACACACACATCCTACACACACATCCTACACACACATCCTACACACACATCCTACACACACATCCTACACACACATCCTACACACACATCCTACACACACATCCTACACACACATCCTACACACACATCCTACACACACATCCTACACACACATCCTAACAATCCACACATCCTACACACTCATCCTACACACACATCCTACACACACACATCCTACACACTCATCCTACACACATCTACCATCCTACACACACATCCTACACACACATCCTACACACACATCCTACACACACATCCTACACACACACATCCTACACACACATCTTCACTACACACACATCCTACACACACATCCTACACACACATCCTACACACTCATCCTACACACACATCCTACACACACATCCTACACACACATCCTACACACACATCCTACACACACATCCTACACACACATCCTACACACTCATCCTACACACACATCCTACACACACATCCTACACACTCATCCTACACACACATCCTACACCAACTACACAATCCTACCACACATCCTACACATCCTCAAATCCTACATCCACACATTTTCCCCATAAC
>WNWK01046386.1:0-14342 GCA_009830355.1 Cherax destructor
GCCATTGTTGCTGGTCTGCTGGCTGCTGGGGGCTGGTGGTGCTGGTGCTGGTGGTGCTGGTGCTGCTCTTGCTGGGTGTGTTGGTGCTGGTGCTGCTCTTGCTGCTGGTGCTGGTGCTGCTCTTGCTGGTGGTGCTGCTCTTGCTGGTGTTGGTGCTGGTGCTGCTCTTGCTGCTGGTGCTGGTGGTGCTGGTGGTGCTGGTGCTACTGGTGCTATTGCTGGTGGTGCTGGTGCTGGTGCTGGTGCTGGTGGTGCTGCTGGTGCTGGTGCTGCTGGTGCTGGGGCTGCTGTTGCTGGTGCTGCTGGTGCTATTGTTGCTGATGCTGGTGCAGCTGGTACTTCTGGTGATGGTGCTGCTGTTGCTGCTTGTGCTATTGGGGCTTGTACTGCTTCTGCTGGTGCTGCTGCTGGTGGTGCTGGTGGTGCTGCTGTTGCTGGTGCTGGGGCTGCTGGTGTTGGTGCTGTTGCTGGTGGTGCTGATGTGCCTGCTGCTGGTGCTGCTGGGGTGCTGGTGGTGTTGGTGCTGCTCTTGCTGGTGGTGCTGGTGCTGCTCTTGCTGGTGTTGGTGCTGGTGCTGTTCTTCTGCTGGTGCTGGTGCTGCTCTTGCTGCTGGTGCTGCTCTTGCTCTTGCTGCTGGTGCTGCTGGTGCTTCTGATGCTGGTGCTGCTGGTGATGGTGGTGCTGGTGCTGTTGGTGCTGCTGTGCCGCTGCTGGGTGCTGGTGGTGCTGGTGCTGCTCTTGCTGGTGGTGGTGCTGGTGGTGCTCTTGCTGCTGGTGATGCCTTGCTGGTGTTGGTGCTGGTGCTGCTCTTGCTGCTGGTGCTGGTGCTGCCTTGCTGCTGGTGCTGCTGTTGCTCTTGCTGCTGGTGCTGCTCTTGCCGCTGGTGCTGCTGTTGCTCTTGCTGCTGGTGCTGCTCTTGCTGGTGGTGGTGCTGGTGCTGCTCTTGCTGGTGGTGGTGCTGGTGCTGCTCTTGCTGGTGGTGGTGCTGGTGGTGCTAGTGCTGCTGGTGTTGCTGTGGTGTGGTGGTGGTGGTGCTGCTGATGTTGTTGGTGGTGCTGCTGGTGCTACTGCTGGTGCTAGTGCTTCTGCTGGTGTTGGTGGTGGTGCTGCTGGTGCTGCTAATATTGCTGCTGGTGGTGCTGCTGGTGGGGCTGCTGCTGCTGGTGTTGTTGGTGCTGGTGCTGCTGGTGGTCATGTTGGTGGTGCTGGTGTTGGTGGTGCTGGTGGTGTTGGTGGTGCTGGTGTTGGTGGTGCTGGTGTTGGTGGTGGTGCTGCTATACAGACATAATAACAGTGGTATCTACCTGCTTCAGGATGGTATCATGGTACCAGACTTCCCCACCTTCACTTACAAGGTTCACTACCTCAATTATACCTATGTTTGTGTTTTTTGTCTGTTTTTTGGGTATTTTATTCGCTGTTTTATTGTGAATTTTGTGTTTTATTGTGTTATGAGTTCTTTCTCTACCCCTGTGGGTTTAGAGCTTATATTATCCCTTGTTTGTCTATCCCTGTGGGTTTAGAGCTTATATTATCCCTTGTTTGTCTATCCCTGTGGGGTTTAGAGCTTACACTACTTCCCTCTCACTTCCCCCAAGGGGGGCTCCTTGGAGCGGTGAAGAGGCTCTTGGTCTGAGGAATTAGACCTTTTGGTCTCCTTCCTCAGACCGAACCTAATTACCCCCAATCCCCCCTTCCCTATCCCCCTTTTCCCTTTCCTCTTCCCTTTCATCCCTCCCCTTTCCCCTTCCTGTTTTCAGCCTTTAGGATTCATCCCACAGGCATTCTAGTTCCTCGGTAGGGGGAAGGGTACCGTGGTCCATCCCATTCCATTGAGGTCCTTGGAGGTGGTGTAGTTTGCTTCTAGAAGCTATCCCTCCACTTTCCCCCTTTTTTTTATTCTTTTTCCTTTTTTATTTTTCTAAAAAACAAAAAGAAAGAAGTGACATAACCATGGAGTCCCAAGTCCATGAAACAACTCCCCTCCCCCTCGGGCTCCTTACTGCTACTGCACCTTGTTCCCACCCTACCTCGTTATTTGACCACTCTTCAGACATTTCTCATGCCCCTGTACCTCCTGCTGGTGCTGTTTTGTCACCAGCTGCAGGTACCGGGGTTCCGCCTGACTCCTTTGATACATCTGACCTCCATACTTCCTTGACCATGCTTCCTCCTTCTCCCTCTTCGGTGTGGCACTTTTTATATCGCTCGCCCGTCCCACATCAGACCAACTCCGGTACCACACCTAAATGCCCAAGACCTGATGATACTTCTGTGCTTCCTTCTCATTCTGCCCAATAAAGACCGGCATGACACTCCCTTCCCTTACATGCTATGTGTCAAAATACACAATGGACTAGTTTTTACTCTGTAGTAAAGGTAGTGGGAGGTATCATGTCCCGTAGTACCCGGTTTGCAAAAAGGGAGAACAATAGCAGACTTCCACAGCTGGGGAAGAACTCCTTGCAACCATATAAGATTATAGAGTCGTAAGAGGACAGTAAGAGCAGACTGATGTAAATGCTGTAGCATACGAATATGTATGCCGTCTGGCCCAGCTGCCGATAATCGGCAAGCGGAAAGTGTTGCCTCCAGTTCTTGAAGGGTAAAAGGCACATTATAAGATTCTTCTCTGAGAGAGGAAAAATCTAAGGGCTTTAACTCGCTGGCAGACTTAGAAGAAAGGAACGAGCCCCTGAGAAATGATGACCAGATGATTACCAATTTCAGTGGCAACCGGCAACCCGAAGAACAGGAGCCGGGTCAGGGAAGTATTTACCACTCAATTTCCGCACTTTCTTCCAGACTGCACTCATCGAGGAAGCCAAAGTGATGGTGGAAACGTAATTCCACCAGCAAGTGTGTTTAGCGTCACGTATGACACGGCGAGCAATTGCTCTGCTCTGCTTAAAATCAAGGAGTCTCTCTGTGGTTCTGTTATACCGGTACCTGCCCCACGCAGCGCGTTTCAAATGTACTGCCCGAGCACAAGCAGGAGACCACCAAGGCACACACTTCTGAGAATGCTTGCCTGAGGTTTGGGGAATAGAATGTGAAGCTGCTGTGAAGACGGAGGACAAGAAGAGATGTAAAACCTCATCAATGGAGGATGAGGAAGGAGCCTCATGAAAGGCAGTACGATGTGTGTAAAGGTTCCAAATTGCCTGGTCAAATTGTCAGCGTGGGCTATGAGGAGGTGGAGAATACGAAGGGGACATGAGGATGATTGGAAAATGATCGGTCATGTAAGTCCGGGAGGACAGACCAGGTGAAGTCGAGGACAGTTGAGGAAGAGCAGATGGAGAGATCGATGCAAGAGAAAGAATGAGTTTGAGGATCAAAATGGGTGGGAGTACCCGTATTTAAAACATGGAGGGGGAGAGAAGCAAGAAATGCTTCCAACTGAACGCCGCGGGAGTCACAGTGCGACCCCCCGCAGAGAAAATGGTGTGCATTAAAATCGCCAAGTAACAGAAGGGGTGGCAGCAAGGAAGAAACCAGAAAATCAACATTTGGGATAGACAATGCCCGAGAAGGGAAGAGATATAAAGAACAGAGTGTATACCACTTATTCAAGTGGATACGGGCTGCAGTGTAATGTAGAGAAGAATGAACATAGAGCTGACTGTATGTAATACTAGTGCGTATAAGAGCACTTTTGTTAAAGGTTCCATCGGAAAAAGGATCCGATGAATATAACAAATCATAGCCCGAAAAGGGATGGATAACAGCGGATTGTAATTTGGGTTCTTGGAAACAGACCCAAACAGGGGAAAACTGGGAGAGCAACACCTGAAGCTCACCCCGGTTACCCCTGAGGCCTCGGATATTCCACTGCAAATAAGCAATGATGTATGAAGAGAAAGATACAAGTCGAAGTTAGAGGTATCTATGAATGAGGGTTAGAAAAGTCCACGTGTGGAGGCAGCAGAAGACCTGTAATCAGAGGAGTGGGACACTGTGAAGGAAGGAGGGGTGTAGACGGAGAAGAGAGAAGAGGAGGAACCGGAGGTGGAGCGGTGTCTATCAATGTTCCAGTCTCTGAAATATATTCTGCGATAGCGTCCAGCATTTCGGCAGACAAAGATGTAGGATGTGGGACCACATTAGAGATGGAAGAAGTAGGAGGGTGAGCAGCAATCAGGGAGACTATAGACTGTACTAAAGTAGAGGGCGAGGAGATGTAAGAGGAAACTGTCGAAGGGGCTTGGGAGGGGACAGGAGTGGAAGTGACCTGGGGGGGGCAGTCAAGGAAGAAACTTGGGAGGGGACAGGGGATGAAGATATTGAACGAGGAGGATGAACCTCAACACATTACAGAATTAGTCAGAGGTGAAGAACCCGGCAATGGGGATTTTTTGCCGGACTTATGAGAAGAAGAGGGGCGGTGAGGATTAGGTGTTGGACGAGGGCGTGTAGGCACAGAACCAGAACCTTGCGAGTTAGTAGAGGACGGGGTGAGGACAGTATGGGATGCCGAGGTAGGGACCTCGGAGCCAAGAACAGCAAAAGAATTCGAGACAGGGGTGACTGAGGATGGGGCGACCACAGAGGAAGCCACGGGAGTTAGGACCCCAGAAGTGGGGGCACGTTTAGCAGTGTGAGAATAGGAAATATGGGGAAGTCTCCCTTGAAGGCGTAGATGAGAGATGGCCATAGCATATGAGAAGCCTTCCACCTCTCTGAGGCAACGAATTTCCCGCTCATTTAGGTAAACCTGACAACGGTGAGAGTAAGATGGATGCGCCTTACGACAGTTAAGGCAAGAGGGAGGTAGATTACAAGAAGGACTGGCATGGTTATCAGCACCACAGACTGGGCATTCAGCCATGGACCTGCAATATTTTGCTGGATGACCAAAACACCAGCAGGTGTAGGGGTCACCTTTCGAACTTGTAAATGGTGACCTGCAATGTAGACTGAGGGCAGAAGTTCACGGCAGTCAAATGTTAAACAAGCTATATTGCAAGGATAACGTCTTCGCTTACGGGCAGGGAATACAAAAGTGTCGACTTTGAGGATAGGGAGGTCTTGGAGCTCAAGCTGCTCCAGAATTTCATCACTACATGTCTGGAAATTCCGTTGGACAATGGTGTGGGGTAAAATGACAGTACCACTACAAGAATTGAGAGAATGATGTTTGTCAATAGTGTTAAGAATAGTATCTATGGTCGTAAGGAGAGAAAGGTCGCAAGCTTGGCCAGCATTCTGGACCATGATGATGCAAGTGCCGCTCTTGAGAGCGTGAAATGAGATATCTTTACCTACATGGCATAGGAGAGTTTTACCAATACTATGATTGGAAAGATAGTAGAAGTCAGTCTTAGAGTAAAAAACTTTGTCCATTGAGTAGTGTGAAACAAAGTGTTTAAGGGGAGTGCGTGACGAGCTGGTCGTTTCTGAGATGAATGAGAATGAAGTGTCGAATCGTCATGTAAGGGTCTTGGTCGTTTAGATGTGGGACCAGAGGTGATCTGGCGTGGGACGGGCGAGCAATCTGAAAATTGCCGCACCGTAGAGGGAGAAGCCGGAATCAAGGTCAGAGAAGAGCAAAGGTCAGACATGTCAAAAGGGCCGGTCGGAACCCCGGTACCTGAAGCAGGTGACGAATCGGCACCAGCAAGAGGTACAGGGGTATTGGAAGTGTCCGAAGAGTGGTCCATTAACAAGGTAGGGTCAGAACTGGGTGTGGTATCAGGAAGGGGCCCGGGGGTAGTAGGTTCACAGATTGGGTCATCCATGGTTAGGTTACTTCTTTCTTGTTGTTTTTAACAAAAAAAAAGAAGAAAATAAAAGAAAAAAAAGAATTAAAAAAGTGGGGAACGTGGAGGAATAGCTCCTAGGAGGAATGAAAGGGGCGTAAATCCCCCTCCGCGCCCAAGAGGACCTCAACACCGCAAGTAGTGCAGATGCTGCATGGAACCCATGCCATACCCTACCCTTAATGCCAGTAAACCAGCAATCCGGGATAGCAACCTCACACCCACCGAGCCACCTCGGCGGACAAAAGAGAGGGCGGCTGGATACTCGCCACAAAGCATACCTCCTTCGGCCACCACCCCCAGAATCCGAAAGGTGGCATCCAGAGATACACCCGTCGCTCGAAAGATACCCAAAGCCACCCCCCGGAAGACCGGAGAGGGATCGGGACATCCACAGACGATCCAGATTCCACGGCAAACTACACCACCGCCAAGAACCTCAACAGAATGGGATGGACTATGGTACCCTTACCCCTACCTAGGAACCAGAATGCCTGTAGAGAGAAGCTCACAGGGTAAAAATGGAGAGGGATGAGGAGGAGGAGGAGGAGGAAAGGAAAAAAGGGAGGATGGGGAAGATGGGATAGGGGAGGGGGGATTGGGGGGTAATTAGGTTCGGTCTGATGAAGAAGACCAAGAGGTCCAATTCCTCAGACCGATAGCCTCTTTACCTCATCAAGGAACCCCCCTTAAAGAGGTGCCAGAGTTACAGCCCTTAAACTTTTCTTGTATAAGAGAAGAATCCTTTAATGTGCCTTTTACACTTCTGGAACTGGAGGCAACACTCTGCTTTCCAATCATCAGCAGCTGGGCCTAACTGCATTCATATTCGTATACTACAGCATTTACATCAGTCAGCTTTTGATGTCTTCTTACGACTCTTTAATCTTATTTGGTCACAGGGAGTTCTTCCCCAGCTGTGAAAATCTGCCACTGTTCTCCCTTTCAGCAAACCGGGTACTACGGGACATGATGCCTCCCACTACCGTCCCATTGCTCTTACCAATGCAGTTTGCAAGGTGATGGAACGTCTGGTTAATAGATGTTTGATGTGGTATTTAGAGACACATAATAGTCTCTCCACTAGTCAATATGGCTTTCGTAAGGGCCGTTCTACCATTGACCCCTTACTATGCTTAGATACGTATGTTCATAATACCTTTGCCAATAACCACTCAGTTATTGCCATCTTTTTTGACCTTGATAAGGCATATGACACAACTTGGAGATATAACATCTTGGCCTAGGCCCACTCCTTAGGTCTCTGAGGCAATTTACCATTTTTCCTTAAGAACTTCTTAACTGAGAGACATTTCCGTGTTCGGGTTAATATCCCAGACATTATCCAAGCTGAAGGTGTGTCCCAGGGATGTGTTCTGAGCACAACACTTTTTCTCCTTGCTATAAATAATCTGGCATCTGTTCTTCCATCCAATATTTGGTCATCGCTCTATGTGGATGACTTTGCTATAGCTTGTGCTGGTGCTGACCGTCACCTCATTGCAATTTCTCTCCAGCATGCCGTCAACTGTGTTTCCAACTGGGCCACCACTCATGGGTTTAAATTTTCTAGTAGTAAAAGACACCAAATTACTTTCACTAGACATTCTGTCGTCTCTGATCATCCATTGTACCTATATGGCTGGCTTATCCCAGAAAGTGATACTGTCAGGTTTCTAGGCCTTCTGTTTCACCATCAGTTATCCTGGAAACCTCACATTACCTCTCTGAAGGCAACTTGTCATAGCCGGCTGAACCTCCTTAAAACCCTCGCTCATCTTTCATGGGGGAGGTTGATCGTAGAACTCTCCTTCGCCTACATTCAGCCCTAATTTTATCGAAACTCGATTATAGCGACCAGATATATTCAGTGGCCAGGGATTACGTTTATGCCTTGGTGCTTTTCGTTCTTCACCAGTCGAGAGCCTCTATGCAGAGGCGAATATTCCATCCTTGTCCGATTGCTGTGATGCTCACTGCCTTCACTATTATGTTCCCTCTTATGACCTCCGCAATCCTTCCATATATAGAATAGTCACTGAAGTTAGTCAACATTATTTGTTCGTCGCCCCTGTTTACTCCATCCCTTTTCTCTTCACCTACATTCGCTCTTGTCTTCTCTTCATTTACCACCTTTCTATGTTCATGTAGCATCTCACTTTTCCCTACCACCTTGGGAAGTTCCGACAGTTCGTGTCTGTTCTTTCCCACTGCCATGCGTGAAAGCCCAACTGCCTACGGTGGCTTCTCGATCTCTTTTTCTTAACCACTTCCAATCTCATGCCATCGCAGTGTGCACCTATGGTTCTAAGTCTTCTGACAGCGTCGGATTCGCAGTGTCGTGCGAGGGCATTAATTATCCTCGGCTAGCATTTTTATGGCTGAATTGTATGCCATTCTCGTAGCACTTATCCATATTGCATCTATGCCTGTGTCACCATTTGTGGTCGTTTCAGACTCCCTTAGTGTTTTACAGGCTATAAGAAAATTTAATACACCTCGTCCCCTGATTCTTCGTATCCAACTTTGGTTACGCAGTATCTATAGCAAGCACAAAGATACGTCATGTTGACGTACAGGGCAATGAACAGGCAGACACTGCTGCGCGGTCAGCAGTACATGACCTTCCAGTTTCATATAGAGGTGTTCCTTTCACAGACTATTTTGCTGTAATTACTACCCACCTTTACACCCGTTGGCAACAATGTTAGTCTGATCTGCTCCATAACAAATTATATTCTATTAAACCAGTTATAGGTTTCTGGCCATCTTCTTGTCACCAATGTCGGGGTTGGGAGACTACTCTCTCCCGTCTTCGCATCGGCAACACTCGTCTTACTCACAGGTATCTCATGGAGAGGTGCCCTGTTCCACTCTTTGAGAATTGTCAGGTTCCAGTTTCTGATAGCCACATTCTGTTGGACTGCCCACTCTATCAACGAGCACACAGAATTTACCTCCAACGTCGTCACCACTCTAATGCCCTTACTTTACCTTCCCTTCTTGCTGATGGTCTCTCCTTTAACCCAGACTCTCTCATTGACTTTTTGACAGCAACTGATTTACTACCCAAACTCTGATGATAATGCCTCTAGCACTCCTCACGGCCCTTTCTACCTCAACCTCTTGCTACCCTCTACCCCTGCACTATCCACTGCCCTGCTGCACTCCATCCCCTAATAATAATCCCTCTCCTTCTTGCTACCCAATACCCCTGCACCCTTCTCTGCCCTGTATGACCCTTGTAGGTTTAGTGCTTCTTTTATATTATAATAATAAATTCCCCCAGGATGCACTGAAAGCGGCCAGTGACTTGGACTGGACCGGAGTACTGGACAATGCCTCTCCCAGTGGTACCCCAGGGGTGGTACTGAACGACAGGTTGATGACGGAGGCTTCCCTGGGGGTGCTGGGGCAGCTGGGGCAGCTGGGCACCATCCTGGCAGCCCATGGTATCGAACCCCAGCCCGTTGTCAAGGTGGATCACTCTTACAGCCTGACTGTGTCTACTCAGGAATCTACCCTCTCAGGTATGTGTCTACTTCTACCTTTCTATGTCTACTATGTCTTGTATGTGTCTACTTCTACTATGTCTCTGCCTTGCAGACAAAGGTGTCTGCCCACAGACACCTGTGTCTGCCCACAGAAACCTGTGTCTGCCCACAGACACCTGTGTCTGCCCACAGACACCTGTGTCTGCCCACAGACACCTATGTCTGCCCACAGACACCTGTGTCAGCCCACAGGCACCTGTGTCTGCCCACAGACACCTGTGTCTGCCCACAGACACCTGTGTCTGCCCACAGACACCTGTGTCTGCCCACAGACACCTGTGTCTGCCCACAGACACCTGTATCTGCCTACAGACACCTGTATCTGCCCACAGACTCGCAAAATTACTACCCAGGCTCTCAGTATTTATGTTATTGTGAGTTGTGTGTTGTGTGTGTGTGTTGTGTGTGTGTGTGTGTTGTGTTGTGTTGTGTTGTGTTATGTTGTGTGTATTGTGCGTAGTGTTTATTATCATCATTTACAATGATCGTACAACACCAGATTGGAAAAACAAAATGGCGGATATTTGGCGCGCAGTTTTCGCGCGCTTTTTACCCTCTCTTCAAGGTCATCTCAGAGGCCATCCATTTATCCCTCTTATATCTCCTTCTGTCTCCATCATCCATCCACATCCCTCCCTCTGTACCATCCCTGAGCCTTCAGCAACCTTCCATCTCACCCTCTATGTAGTCATATCTACTTTCTATAATATCTATGGGCTGTAATATTGAGGTTAATTAAATGATCTTCTATGGGAGATATCTCACCCGGGCGCCATTTTTCTAGTTTATATTTCTTTCCTGGTGGAGATCTCTTGATTCCAGGTGTTAGAGTTATACTCTCCTCCCTTGGATCGAACCCCATGTGGGTTTAGTGGTTACACATGGCTCGTGGCAATGATATATGTGTTGTACATGTGTCTTATCAATAAAGACACCCAGGTGTTGCACACATGTCGTATTCATCAATAAAGACACCCAGGTGTTGTGCACATGTCTTATTCATCAATAAAGACACCCAGGTGTTGTACATGTGTCTTATTCATCAATAAAGACACACAGGTGTTGTACATGTGTCTTATTCATCAATAAAGACACCCAGATGTTGTACATGTGTCTTATTCATCAATAAAGACACACATGTGTTGTACATGTGTCTTATTCATCAATAAAGACACCCAGGTGTTGTACATGTGTCTTATTCATCAATAAAGACACCCAGGTGTTGCTCCAATGTTGCAAGCTCACTTGTATTGCTAGATAGTGAGAATGAGAGTGTTATCCAGGGCAGACACACAGGGGGCATGTCTACCCCTGGTGTGGCTATGTGCTGGGTACCAGCTCGCGACCAGCAGTTCTACCCTGGGGATATGTGCTGAGGTACCAGCTAGCGACGTGCCCACGATGCCCATGGGGTTATAACCTCCTGTGATCACTCTTGCTTTTCCTGTTCCACCTCCCCCTCCTCCTTAAGGCTTGTCCATGTGTATGATAAGTGTTGATATTGAGAGGTTGTTGGCCTCCAGGAGGTTGAAGGGCACTGGGAGAGTGATGGATGTGGGAGGTTGAAGGACTCTGGGAGATTGATGGACTCTGGGAGGTTGATGGACTCTGGGAGGTTGAAGGACTCTGGGAGGTTGATGGATTATGGGAGGTTGAAGAACTCTGGGAGGATGGACTACGGGAGGTTGATGGACCATGGGAGGTTGAGAGCCTCTGGGAGGTTGAGAGCCTCTGGGAGGTTGAGAGCCCATGGGAGGTTGAGAGCCCCTGGGAGGTTGAGAGCCGCTGGGAGGTTGATAGCCTCTGAGAGGTTGAGAGCCCCTGGGAGGTTGAGAGCCTCCGGGAGGTTGAGAGCCCCTGGGAGGTTGAGAGTCCCTGGGAGGTTGAGAGCCCCTGGGAGGTTGAGAGTCCCTGGGAGGTCAAGAGCCCTTGGGAGGTTGAGAGCCTCTAGGAGGTTGAGAGTCCCTGGGAGGTTGAGAGCCCCTGGGAGGTTGAGAGCCCCTGGGAGGTTGAAGGCCTTGGTCAGGGCCCTCGATCAAGGTCTTGGGGCCCATCACTTTAAGAAGTCATTGGCCCTAACCTTGAACACTACCCTCCCAGCAAGTGAACACTGCCTGGGTGAACATTGAACACTACCCTCCCAACAAGTGGACACTGCCTGGGTGAACATTGAACACTACCCTCCCAACAAGTGAACACTGCCTGGGTGAACAATGAACACTACCCTCGCAACAAGTGAACACTGCCTGGGTGAACATTGAACACTACCCTCCCAACAAGTGGACACTGCCTGGGTGAACATTGAACACTACCCTCCCAACAAGTGAACACTGCCTGGGTGAACATTGAACACTACCCTCCCAACAAGTGAACACTGCCTGGGTGAACAATGAACACTACCCTCCCAACAAGTGAACACTGCCTGGGGGAACAATGAACACTACCCTCCCAACAAGTGAACACTGCCTGCGTGAACAACGAACACTACCCTCCCAGCAAGTGAACACTGCCTGGGTGAACAATGAACACTACCCTCCCAGCAAGTGAACACTGCCTGGGTGAACATTGAACACTACCCTCCCAACAAGTGGACACTGCCTGGGTGAACATTGAACACTACCCTCGCAACAAGTGAACACTGCCTGGGTGAACATTGAACACTACCCTCCCAACAAGTGGACACTGCCTGGGTGAACATTGAACACTACCCTCCCAACAAGTGAACACTGCCTGGGTGAACATTGAACACTACCCTCCCAACAAGTGGACACTGCCTGGGTGAACATTGAACACTACCCTCTCAACAAGTGAACACTGCCTGGGTGAACAATGAACACTACCCTCCCAACAAGTGAACACTGCCTGGGTGAACAATGAACAATACCCTCCCAACAAGTGAACACTGCCTGGGTGAACAATGAAAACTACCCTCCCAACAAGTGAACACTGCCTGGGTGAACAATGAACACTACCCTCCCAGCAAGTGAACACTGCCTGCGTGAACAATGAACACTACCCTCCCAGCAAGTGAACACTGCCTGGGTGAACAATGAACACTACCCTCCCAGCAAGTGAACACTGCCTGGTTGAACATTGAACACTACCCTCCCAACAAGTGAACACTGCCTGGGTGAACAATGAACACTACCCTCCCAGCAAGTGAACACTGCCTGGGTGAACAATGAACACTACCCTCCCAGCAAGTGAACACTGCATGGGTGAACAATGAACACTACCCTCCCAGCAAGTGAACACTGCCTGGGTGAACAATGAACACTACCCTCCCACCAAGTGAACACTGTCTGGGTGAACAATGAACACTACCCTCCCAACAAGTGAACACTGCCTGGGTGAACATTGAACACTACCCTCCCAGCAAGTGAACACTGTCTGGGTGAACAATGAACACTACCCTCCCAGCAAGTGAACACTGTCTGGGTGAACAATGAACACTACCCTCCCAGCAAGTGAACACTGCCTGGGTGAACAATGAACACTACCCTCCCAACAAGTGGACACTGCCTGGGTGAACAGTGAACACTACCCTCCCAGCAAGTGAACACTGTCTGGGTGAACAATGAACACTACCCTCCCAGTAAAGTGAACACTGCCTGGGTGAACAATGAACACTACTCTCCCAACAAGTGAACACTGTCTGGGCGAACAATGAACACTACCCTCCCAACAAGTGAACACTGCCTGTGAACAATGAACACTACCCTCCCAGCAATTGAACACTGCCTGGGTGAACAATGAACACTACCCTCCCAGCAATTGAACACTGTCTGGGTGAACAATGAACACTACCTCCGTTGAACACTCTGGGTATGAAAACTCCCAGTGAACACTGTCTGGGTGAACAATGAAACTACCTCCAGCAATTGAACACTGCCTGGGTGAACAATGAACACTTACCTCAGCAATGTGAACACTGTCTGGGTGAACAATGAAAACTACCCTCCCAGCAATTGAACACTGTCTGGGTGAAATGAACTACCTCCCAGCAAGTGAACACTGTCTGGGTGAACAATGAACACTACCCTCCAAGTGATGTGTAGTGATTAGTGACTGTCTGGGTAGTGAAATGAACTACTCGCTTGATGTCTGGGTGAATGATGTGTTGAACACTGTGGGTGACAGTGAACACTCCCTCAGCAATGTGAACACTGCTGGGTGAACATGACACTACCTCCCAGTTGAAATGTTGTGATTTGTAGTACCTGTCTGGTGCAATGAACACTATCTCAGCAAAGTGAACTGCCTGGGTGGAACAATGAACACTGTGAACGCTGTGTGAACACTGGGTGAACACTGTGTAAACAAAGCTGTACACTCCACATGGCGTAAAGCACATGTACAGTGGTTGTACTTTGTGTGTGTTTTGTTTTGTTGTGTGTGTGTGTTGTTGTGTGTTGTGTGTGTAGTGTGTTGTGTGTAGTGTGTTGTGTTGTGTGTAGTGTGTGTGTGTGTGTAGTGTGTGTGTGTTGTGTGTGTGTGTAGTGTGTGTGTGTAGTGTGTAGTGGTTGTGTGTAGTGTGTGTGTAGTGTGTGTGTGTTGTGTGTGGTGTGTAGTGTGTGTGTGTAGTGTGTTGTGTGTGTGTGTGTGTAGTGTGGTATTGTGTGTGTGTGTGTGTGTGTGTGTGTGTGTAGTGTGTGTGTGAGTGTTGTGTGTGTGTGTGTGTGTGTGTGTTGTGTAGTGTGTGTAGTGTGTGTGTGTGTGTGTGTGTGTGTATGTGTAGTGTGTAGTGTGTTGTGTGTAGTGTAGTGTGTGTGTGAGTGTGTGTGTGTGTGTAGTGTAGTGTGTAGTGTGTAGTGTGTGTGTGTGTAGTGTGTAGTGTGTGTGTGGTGTGTAGTGTGTTGTGTGTGTGTTGTGTGTAGTGTGTTGTGTGTAGTGTGTGTAGTGTGAGTGTGTAGTGTGTGTTTAGTGTGTTGTGTGTAGTGTGTGTGGTGTGTGTGTGTGTGTAGTGTGTGTGTGTGTGTAGTGTTGTGTGTGTGTGTGTTTGTGTGTAGTGGTGTGGTGTAGTGTG
>WNWK01046387.1:0-14342 GCA_009830355.1 Cherax destructor
ATATCTTGTATGGTGAGTAAGTTTAGGTTTTTGGAATATTGGTAGAGTATGTTGTCTGGAGTGTGAATTTGTTATCATTCTAACTGCTGCCTTTTGTTGTGGTATTAGTGGTCTGAGATGAGTTATTGATGTAGAGCCCCATGCGCAGATTCCATAGGTGAGGTAGGGGTAAATGAGTGAGTGATATAGGGTAAGGAGAGCTGGTTGTGGAACATAGTACCGTATCTTGGATAGTATTCCCACGGTCTTTGAGACTTTCTTGGAAATTTGTTGTATATGTGTCTGAAATTTTAGGGCACTGTCAAGATGGATTAATGACAGTTGTTGTTAGGTTCATGTAAGTCATTTAATAAGAAGTTGATATCAGGATCAATGTTTGGAATCATAAGATTTAGTGTGATTCTATAATTAAACTTAAAAATAGAACAATGTAAGTAGACTTAAGAATAGGACAATGCAAAAGTTCTTGGCACGTGAGTTAGTACGTTGGATATGTTTACGAAAATGAATAAATGAACTAAGGTAGTCAATTTTCAGCTAAAAAGAATCTAAAACTATAGCACCTGAGTTAACACCTGAGTTAGTTAATTAATTAAACAAATGTTTATATATGAGTGTTATTCTAAAAAGACTTAAGACCAATGAATAATGCTAAACTTAAAGATATGATATCTGATAAATTGATTTTACTAGCTATTGGATTAACACACTTTTGAACAAAAGTCAAAGAGATTTAGAATATATCTTTACAATGTAATTGATTTACTATTTAACTAGCTAATAGAACTGGTTGGAAAATTACTAAGATTAATATTAAGTTATAATGGAACAAATATTTAGATTCAGTATTGCACTAGTTGTGATTATAGAATTTATTAAAGGCAATATAAAGAAAATGAAAGTAAACTATTATAGGAGAAGAAAGTGCTTGAAATAAAAGTTTAGGCATTTAAGGTGATCAATAATATATAGAAATGAGGTTGGAGAAAAGGATAAAAGGTAAATACAATTTTTAGCAATTAAGGTGATCAAAAGTAATTATAAATTCTAAGCAATTAAGCTGATCAAAATATATAGGAATGTGGGTTGAAAAATGGGCACAAGTAAAAACTGTATGTATTTAAAAATAAAAATAAAACTATTTGTCAAAAATATTCATCAAAGGATAGATAAATACTTAAACGAGGTAGATGGGCAAAACATACACTACACTATACGTAGGGGTTTGGTTTTGGACATTGTGTTTATACAGTCTCTGTAATATTTGCATCCCTAAGGAATCTTGATAGTTCATTCTTATTTGTGATAGTATACAACTGACCTACACTTGTTTTCTTCACTAGAATTTTTTCATCACGGGTGAAACATTGGTGGATTTTATCATTATTCTCTCGCTTAAGTTTTCTGATTCTATACCAGAGGTTCTGACGTTTTTTGGTCAGACATTCATTTATGTAAACCTGTTTCCTGGCTATAATAGATGATTTAATTAGATCTGCTTTCCTGTCATGTGTGGTGAATCTAATCATAAACTTTCTACCAGGGAGCCTAGTAATCGTGCTTCTTTTATATCTGTCACTGGTACATTAACGTTTATTTGATCTTTGATGATCTGTATAGTAATGTCATTACTGTTTTCTTGGGTCATATCACTGGGAAAGAATGGACTGTTCACTATTACTGCGTCTGATAACTTATCTTGCTCGTTTTTTTCCTCTTGTAGTGCAAGGTAGTCATTAAACTGGTTATCCATGTTGTTCTTCCACTCCTTTACTGCTTCCTCTGTTCAGTGTGGCTATCAATGGCAGTTTGGAGGGTTTTGCCAAAATCAGTCATTCCAGATGTTGTTAACGTTTGTTCAAGGCTGAGGATTTTGTTTTCAAGTTGTGTCATCCTGGTATCTTGTTGCAGAAGTGCTTTACGTTGGTCCATATTTTCATTGATTAATTTGATGATGTATGACTTTAGTGTATCTGGATCATTCGTCATACCTGAGAGATTATATGGGGTGAAACCAGTGAAGGGGAGCTTGTGGGGAGGCAGCCATGTTTGTTGTTGATGCGTAGCCCTGGGTGGTGGTGAGGGGGTGGAGGGTGTATCGGTGTCCTGGGTAGACAAGTCGACTAGTAGATTTCTTTGTGTTTTCTTGTTGATTTTGGAATTGGTCCTTCTGATGTTACGTCTCATTTTAACACAGTAGTCGGAGAAGTTGGTGCGGCAAGATGAAGCTGTAGGCTGGTAAGAGCGTTTGTTTGGCAGCGGGGTGGTGCTTTGGGTTTGAGGGGCAGTCTTCCTTTAATCGTCAGTTTATTTGGTTTGTAGGTCTCACTGCTGGTATTCTTGGGTCATTCTGGATGCTACGTAGGTTAGTGCAGTTTTGCTTGCAGCTAGGTCATCATAGGAGCATTGATACACTCTGGGTGATGAGAAAAGTACGGAGCTCGGATACCGCTGCTGCCGCTGCTGCCGCTGTACAATAAAACACATATGCCAGATATGCAACTACGAAGCAACGTTCTACCTATACTAACAGTAGCTGACCATCATATCAACTGCACCAGTGTTAATGGAAGGGAAACACAAGAGAAACCGCTAAATCTACAAAACAAACTCCAAGGAAACTGTCAGGCTATAGCGGCGGTTCATCTCCATCAGTGCCAAATGAGAGGAGTGGATTAGTTAAACAGCCAAGAATATTTTTTTTTTTCAATAGTTGACTTCCATATTAACTGACCAGTGTACATTGGGAGGGAAACATATGAGAAAACGCCAAATCTAACGACAAAACTCCAAGGAATCTGTCAGGGGCTGACACATCAACTCTACGAGGAATCAGACAACAACATGACGAGCCCCGCTATATGGGATTGATGGGACTTTGGAAGGACATTGCCAGTGATTATATATATATTTTTTTTTTACCCTGCCAGGATGGAAATAAACTAGAAGTGTGATAGATGAAGCCGGACAATGAAGTGAGGAGTGAAGGGAATTTCTGAAGTAAAGGGTAATGGTGGTATACAATAACAGGAAACTTACTAGTAATCAGTGGTGATTTCTAGAGTAGCTACTAGGCCATTGCTAGGTGTCTGATAGGATCAGTGGTTTCTTTTTATTAAAAATCAAAATAAAAAAAAGAAAAGAAAATTTTATGTGAAGGGATAGAGTGAAGAGTAATCATGGCTGGCTTAAGAGGGGTTCAGGCTGCCATAATTATATTCATCATTATACTGCATTTCTGTGAAAAAGGAAATCAGTCATGGGGACTGGAAAAGGTGAATGGGGTGATATCTCCCTGGAAAGTGAAAGTTCATCAGTGGCCATCTTACCAGAAACATAAGTGACACTATCGCCGCAAAGAATGGCAACACCACATATCCCAACAAACACAGTGGCGCACAGCTTTTATAGTGGCGCTATTAAGTGGTGATATCCATACTAATCCAGGACCTCAATCTATGGTACAGGTGCAAAACAGACAGATAAATCATGGGGATAATGACGGTCTAGTAGCTAGGAATGATAACCTTAACTCTCTATGTAATGCACAGATTGGTCAATGTGAGACAACAGTTCCATTATTATCTCAGACACCACCAGTCATATGTATACACTGTACTAAGGTACGAAAAAAGAACAGTAATCTTACCGTATATAAAATGTGTAAGGGATGGGTGCATAATGGATGTGTGTTTGATTATGATAATGGTGCCAGATTTCATTTTGTTTGTAACAAATGCACTTTGGCACAGTTACCCCTTAGCAGTGATGACATTGATTTACCTATTTTTAATGCTAATGACCACTTGCCATATATTGATGATAATGATAGTTTTACGAAACAGACCTTCACTTTATTCATGTCAACGCAAGATCACTTCTTCCAAAATTGGCAGAGATTAGGATTCTAGCTAACAGAACTAGAGCGGCAGTTATATCTATCTCGGAATCCTGGTTGGATGATACGGTGACTGACGACGAGGTCAAAATAGAAGGTTACAATATAAAACTCTTAGATAGGAATATAAAAGGTGGTGGTGTATGTGCCTACATAAGGAACGAATTAGCCTATAATCCAAGACCTGACTTAAATGACAATAAACTAGAGATTCTATGGTTTGAGGTGTTGCTTCCCAAGACCAAACCCATCTTAGTACGAACTAATTACCGCCCTCCCATCCATGAACAGTTCTTTGGGGACTTTCCGAGAGTCTTGTCCGGACTTGATAACAATGTGGAGACTTCAACATCTGTTTTCAACAGCGAAATAACGGGCTATGTAAAAGGTATAAGCAAATTCTGGATTTAAATAGTTACACTCAACTAATTAATACACCAACCCGGATCACACAGTTCTCAGCCACCCTGATTGACCACATACTTTGTAACCGCCCTGAGAACATTAGTCAGTCAGGCGTCATTACCACAGGTCTTAGTGATCATTTCATCATTTACTGTAATAGGGAACGGATAGGCCTACACAGGACAATAAAAAATAGGTCAACTATAAACTACAGTAAAGAAACACTGGTAAATATGCTACACAAGTGTGACTGGTCAGTGATAACAAGTTGCACGGACGTAAATGATGCCTGGGAAAAAATCAAAACAATGTTCACTGCCATCCTTGATAATATTGCACCAGTTAAAGGGGTTAGGATTAAACGAAGAACTGAACCCTGGATGACTACTGAGACATTAGATAATATGAAATTCAGAGACCAGTTGATAAAAAGATTTAAGGCAAACATACAGGATATTGCAGCGATAAATAAATTTCAAAGGGTGAGGAACAGAGTGCAGAGGCTTATAAAAGGCGCAAAAGCAAGGCACTATTGCTCAAACATTGATGAATACAAGAATAACCCTAGAAAGCTCTGGCAACAACTAAAACAGTTGGGGTATAGCCATAAACCCGTAGATATAGTACTAAATGTTGATAACGAGGTATGCCACGAAACAACTAAAGTGGCAAATTGTTTTAATTCATACTACACAACTGTCGCATCAACACTAGTAAGTAAGCTACCAGCTGCATCAAAAACGTTTAACACAGACTCTGATAAGTTTAAAACATACTATACCAATAAAGGGGTAACTCCAAACAGTTGTCGACTATTAAGTGTATCTCATGACTTCGTGCAAAAATAACTAAGCAGGTTAAACCCAACTAAGAGCACCGGCCCAGATAACATCCCGTCTAAGTTCCTAAAAGATGGTGCCTCTGAACTTTCAATCTCCATTGCTCACATAATAAATCTGTCCATCACCACTAATACAGTACCAGAGGGGTTCAAGGAGGCCAGAGTTACTCCTATCTTCAAGAAAAATAGTAGGTCTGATGTCAGCAACTATAGGCCTGTTAGTATATTCAGTGTAATATCCAAAATTCTAGAGATTGCGGTGTACTGTCAAGTAGTTAAGTATCTTAATGACAACAACATTCTTCATAGTTACCAATCAGACTTTAGGAGATCTTACTCAACCGACACCTCCCTAATTAATCTGATGGTTTACACGAGAACTGAAATGTCTATAGGGAACCTCATAGGAATGGTAACTTTAGACTTGCAAAAGGCCTTCGATACTGTCAACCACAATGTATTATGTAAGAAACTTCAAGCTATCGGCATAGGTTCCATAGACTGGTTTAAGTCCTATCTTAGCAATAGGAAGCAAATTGTCAAAATCAACAAAACAGAATCAGAATCACTGCCGATAGCATGTGGAGTTCCACAAGGTAGTATTCTGGGTCCCTTATTATTCCTGTGTTATGTAAATGATATGCCCATCAGTGTCAAGTGCAAACTCCTACTATATGCAAATGATCAGTGCTCTGTTAGTATCAGGTAAAGACCCACAAGATATAGCTAATGTATTAACACTGGAACTGGAGTTCTGCAGCAAATGGTTAGTAGACAACAAGTTATCGTTACACCTCGGGAAAACAGAAGTCATACTCTTTGGAACGAAATATAAACTGAGCAGGGTAAATAATTTTAATGTCCGATGTAATGGGGAATCCATCACTTCAGTTTCATCAGTAAAATATCTGGGAATCCCCTTTGACCCATGCATGTCAGGAGAATTGATAGGGAACAGTGTAGTAAAGAAAGCGAATGCCAGACTGAAGTTCCTCTACAGACAAGCACAGTGTCTACCTACTGAGGCTCGCAGGACCCTATGTCTTGCCCTTATACAATGTCATATTGACTACGCTTGCTCTTCATGGTACTCTGCCTTGACAAAAAAATCACACAGAACAAAATGATAAGATTCATCTTGGACCTGGGCCCAAGAGAACATGTAGGCCACGATGAATTACAACAATTGGATATGCTGAATATTGAAGACAGAATAAAACAACTTAAGTTGAATTAAGTTAATATAATTGCTCACAAACAGTTTCCAGAATATCTTGTTGCCAATTTTGTCAAGGCTAGGAACCAAAGCAGTCATAGTACGAGGGGGAGAGAGCACAACTTTGTAGTACCCACAGTCAGTGGCCAGGCTTCAAACACTTTTTATTGTACAGCAATAAAGGAATGGAACAGACTGCCTGCACATGTCAAAGCCAGTCATAGCATCAGCCAGTTCAAGAAGAGAGCCAAAAGGTACCTAATGAATGTAGTGACAGAAAGGGAGGAGAATGATTTTTATTTTTTTTAGCTAACATACATGTACATGTAAATAACTCTTTTTACCTTATTCCTTTTAATTATAGTATAATAACTAGTATCTACTACAGTGTAAAATATTAAGGTATTAAATGGACAGCAATGGAAATAAGTCACTCTGTCTGACTTTTTTGGGTTATCCTAGGTTTTCTACACATATGCTGCTATGTATGATAATCTATGTAACTGTATTTGTGTTTACCTGAATAAACTTACTTACTTACCTGTACCTGAATAAACTTACGTATACTTATGTTTTTCCAGTCGGCTTGTCGAAGTGTCGGAAAGAAAACGTTTTCTCTTGTTCAACACCAAAGAAAATATGTACACAAGAGTATTACTGTGGGTAACCATAGAAAATTATTCCTTTAATACCCTTCACTCAGAGCATCAATCCTTCTGAAAATGCTGTGTTACATGAGAATGAGAGTGTTGCTCTTTATTTATTCTACTGTGCCATCGCGGAGACAACTTGTATGCAATGTAAGGTGTTTGCATTATGATATAAGGATCACATAAATGGAAATGCCTGGTGGCTAAAGCTTTCAATTCACTCGGTGAGGGTCGGGGTTCGATTCCTGGCGAGCGTAGAAACATTGGGCGTGTTTTCTTACACCGGTTGTCTATGTTCATCCATCAATGTAAAATGGGTACCTGGGTGTTAGTCGACTGGTGTGGGTCGCATCCCGGGACAAAACTGGCCTAACTTGCCCAAAATGCTTTGCATAACAAGCGGCTTTCTATATAGTAGAATGTCATTGATATCAGTTAGGCCTGGTCTAAACCAATGCTGGTTCTAAACCCATGCTAGGTCTAAGCCCATGCTGGGTCTAAACCCACGCTGCACTGGGTTGTACAACTTAAAAGTATCTAAGTGGGACGTTAGTGCTATAGGTCTGTAATTCTTTGTAGTTTCTTTACTGCCACAATTGTAGAGTGGGGCTATGTCTGTTGTTTTTAGTGACTGTGGGATGATCCCTGTGTCCATGCTCCCTCTCCATAGAATATTTAAGGCACATGAAAAGGGTTTCTTGCAGTTTTTGATGAACATGGAGTTCCATGAGTCTGGGCCTGGGGCGGAGTGCATGGGCATGTCATTTATCGCCTTTTCGAAGTCATTTGGCGTCACGGTTATCTCATTCATTTCTCTGCTGTCATATATATAAGTCTCGTTTAAGCATGTGTTCCATACTGGATGTCGATTCTGTTTTAGATTTGGCATAAGAAAACAAAATTTATGGCTTTAAGTTCTTCCTATGTTTATTGTCTCTTGTATGATTCCTTAAACTTAATTTCGATGTTTGCAATTTCACTGACCAGTGCCTCCTTTCATAATTCAGATATACTGCCCCCTTTCAGCAGCTCTGTGATTCTTCACCTTCGGCTGTAAAGGGAGCATCTAGCTTTTCCTAGTTTACATATCTTCTTTTTTTTAAATGTATGTTCCTTGAGCATTCCTAAACTGCCACAGGTTTGGATCTGTGTTGTTTTGAATAGGTTGGTGGTAGCTGTAATTGTGGAAGTGAGGGGAGTGGCAATAACGTTAATAACAAACAACTAAATGAGCAAGCACCACCTTATCTTAGCTGCAGACTTCAACATCAACCTTGGCCTACCAGATGACCAGCCAGTAACTGATTTCATGAACAATATGAACAACACACTTCTCATACCAACAATAACTAAACCAAACAGGCTGACTGAGATGAGTGCAACCATAATCGACCATATATGGACCAATATCCTAGCCCCTCTTAAATCAGGGATAATAACAGACAGCACTACAGACCACTACCCCACCTTCCTCTTAACAAACATTAGTAAACCACCACTAGAATACACCAAAGTTTCATTTAGACTCCATGCCGAGGCCTCAATAAATAACTTCACAGCAGAGCTAGAGACAAATAAACACATAAGCAGTACAATGTGATCATTTATTGACAACGTTTCGACCATGCAGTGGGCGAAACTCTAACCCCATTGCCAAACACATTTCCAACATTTTTTCCAATACCTCATTCCAAGTATCTACCTCCACATCCACCACCATCAAGGACATTACCAGTAACAGACAGGACAAGCTTCAATCCACTGCAGGGGTATACACAATCCCTTGTAATGACTGCAGCAAATTATACGTCGGCGAAACATCCAGAGACCTCCAAACACGTATTTCAGAATACCAGTACGCAGGAAGATCTGACGACCCAAGAAATGCCTGTGTTCAACACCGAAATTCACACAACCATTTAATCAACTACAGAAACGCAAGACTCATCGCCAGAGAAGACAACACTCAATACCGAAGAATCCTAGAATCATCACTTATCTGCATATCCAACAACTTCAACCAGAACAACGGCTTCTACAACATAGCTGAACCTATTGCCAAGAAGCTTCTTCATCGTTTTCCCACATAGAACTTAAGAATGGAACACTGCAGAAGGTCTACCCATATACTGTTGGTGTTGGTGGGTTGGTTTTGACATGTACCTGCCAAGAATGGGCCAGTAGGCCTGTTGCAGTGTTCCTCCTTTCTTATGTTCTTATGTTCTTATACTTGTCCAATCTCTTTTTATGTTACCCAAGGTTTTAACTATCACCCTACTTTGAAGACTGTCACATGCAGCATTCTCCACCTGACCCAGCATTCTCCACCTGACTAAATCCTATAAATACTCATGTTTCTGTTATCCAGGTAGATCTGTTTGTGACTCGATAAAACCCACTGCGTGGGCGAAACGTTGTCAATAAAGGATCACAGTATACTGCTTAAGTGTTTATTTTTCCATTGTGTCGGTATTTTATACCATTTATTTCCAGAGCTAGAGACGGTGGACTGGGTTACAGAATTCTCCAATACCAATGGTATCGATGATTGGACTGACAATTTCCTTATTAAGTTAGCCATGGCTAACTAACAGCTTATTAAGATCCATTAACAAGAAACATCAATATGAAAAGCAATATAGACAAGGCGTCATACACAAATATATTATTAAACACTATTCATCAGTTCTCACCTGGAGTTTACCTGGAGAGAATTTCAGGGGTCAACGCCCCTCCAGCCCGGTCTGTGACCAGGCCTCATGTTGGACCAGAGCCTGATCAACCAGGCTGTTACTGCTGGCCGCACGCAGTCCAACGTACGAACCACAGCCTGGCTGGTCAGGTACCGACTTTAGGTGCCTGTCCAGTTCCTGCTTGAAGACAGCCAGGGGTTTGTTGGGAATCCCCCTGATGTATGCTGGGAGGCAGTTGAACAATCTTGGGCCCCTGACACTTATTGTGTTGTCCCTCAACGTGCTAGTGGCACCCCTGCTCTTCATTGGGGGGATGTTACATCGCCTGCCGAGTCTTTTGCTTTCGTAGGGAGTGATGTTCGTGTGCAAGTTTGGTACTAATCCCTCGGGAATTTTCCATGTGTATATAATAATGTATCTCTCCCGCCTGCGTTCTAGAGAGTACAGGTTTAGGAACTTCAAGCATTCCCAGTAATTGAGGTAGTTTATCGCAGTTATGCGTGACGTGAAGGTTCTCTGCACATTTTCAAGGTCAGCAATTTCACCCGCCTTGAAGGGTGCAGTTAGTGTGCAGCAATATTCCAGCCTAGATAGAACAAGCGATCTGTAAAGTGTCAACATGGGCTTGGCATCCCTGGTTTTGAAGGTTCTCATTATCCATCAGGTCATTTTTCTAGCAGATGCAATTGCTACGGTGTTATGGTCCTTGAAGGTGGGATCCTCTGACACGATCACTCATAGGTCTTTAACATTAGTTTTTCGCTCTATTGTGTGGTTGGAATTAGTTTTGTACTCCGATGAGATTTTAATTTCTTCACGTTTTCCGTATTTGAGTAATTGATATTTCTCATCATTGAACTTCATATTGTTTTCTGCAGCCCATTTAAAGATTTGGTTTATGTCTGCTTGGTGTCTTGCAGTGTCTTCAACGGTGGACACTGTCATACAGATTCGGGTGTCATCTGCAAAGGAAGAAACGGCACTGTGGCTTATATCCCTGTCTATGTCCGATATGAGGATGAGGAACAGGATGCGAGCGAGTACAGTGCCTTGTGGAACAGAGCTTTTCACAGTAGCTGCCAAGGACTTTACTCTGTTGACTACTACTCTTTGTGTTATACTTGTTAGGAAATTATAGATCCATCTACCAACTTTTCCTGTTATTCCTTTATCACGCATTTTGTGTGCTATTACACCATGGTCACACTTGTCAAAGGCTTTTGCAAAGTCTGTGTATATAACTTCTGCATTCTGTTTGTCTTCTAGAGCATCCAGGACCTTGTCGTAGTGGTCCAGTAGTTAGGACAGACAGGAGCGGCCTGCTCTAAACCCATGCTGCCCTGGGTTGTGCAATTGATGGGTATCAAGATGAGTGGCGATCTTGCTTCTTAAAACCCTTTCAAAGATTTTTATGATATGGGACGTTAGCGCTATTGGTCTGTAGTTCTTTGATATTGCTTTACTGCCCCTTTGTGGAGTGGGGCTATGTCTTTGTTTTTAGTAACTGCAGGACGACCCCCGTGTCCATGCTCTCTCTCCATAGGATGTTGAAAGCACGTGATAGGGGCTTCTTGCAGTATTTCATAAACACAGAGTTCCACGAGTCTGGGCCTGGAGCGGAGTGCATGGGCATGTCATTTATTGCCTTTTCGAAGTCATTTGGCGTCGGGGTGATGTCAGATAGGCATGCGTCTGTCAAGTTCTGTGGCACTCTCATAAAAAAAATCATTTAGGTCTTTGATTTTCAGTCTGGTTAGCGGCTCGCTAAAAACTGAGTCATACTGGGAGTTAAGTAACTCACTCATTTCCTTGCTGTCATCTGTGTAGGACCCATCCCGTTTAAGTAGGGGCCCAATACTGGTTGTTGTTCTCGACTTTGATTTTGCATAAGAAAAAAAATACTTCGGGTTTCTTTCAATTTAATTTATGGCTTTTTGTTCTTCCCGCGTTTTGATTCCTGTAAGATTCCTTTATTTGTAATTCGATGTTTGCAATTTCTCTGAGTAGTGTCTCTCTTCGTATTTCAGATATATTGGCCTCCTGTAGCCTATCCGTTATTCGTTGCCTTCGCCTGTATAGGAAGCGCCTCTCTCTTTCTAGCTTGCATCTTCTCCTTTTCCTTAAGGGAATTTGCCTTGATCAAACCTCAAGTGCCACAGAGTTAATTTGTTTTAGACATAGGTTAGGATCCATGATGCTTAGGCTATCTTCCCAGTTTATATCATTTAGCACTTCGTTTTCTTGGTCCCACCTTATGTTTTTGTTATTGAAGTTGAATTTGGAGAAGGCTTCCTCGCGGATGATCACGTTTTGTTGATCTGCGGCTCCCCGCATACATGTCTGGACCTGTATTATGTTGTGATCTGAGTATATTGTTTTTGATATGATGACATTTCGTATCAGATCATCATTGTTGGTGAAGATGAGGTCCAGCATATTCTCTAATCTTGTAGGCTCTACTATTTGCTGGTTTAAGGTGAATTTGGTGCAGATATTTAAAAGTTCATGCATGTGCGAGTTTTCATCTGAGCTGCCTCCTGGTGTTATCTCTGCTACCACATTGTTTGCAATGTTCCTCCATTTTAGGTGCCTTAGGTTGAAATCCCCCAGTTGCAAGATGTTGGGAGCAGGAGCTGGAAGATTTTCCAGACAGTGGTCAATTTTCAGAAGCTGTTCCTTGAATTGTTGGGACGTTGCATCCGGAGGCTTGCATACAACCACGATGACCAGGTTTTGATTCTCGACCTTCATTTCTAATACTTCAACTACATCATTTGAGGCATTTAGTAGTTCTGAACATATAAGTGACTCTGCGATATACAGACCAACCTCCCCTTTTTGCCTGTTCACTCTGTCACACCTGTATAGGTTGTAGCCCGGATCCATATTTCATTGTTCAAGTGATCTCTTATGTGGGTCTCTGTGAAAGCTGCAAACATAGCATTTGACTCAGTAAGCAGTCCACGAATGTAAGGTACCTTGTTGTTTGTTGCTATGTTTTGACCCTATATATTTGCAAAGATGAATGTCGTTGGATTGGTGGTATGGTGGGGGTCTTTTTTTCCTGGCACTAATATCTGTTGTATTGGAGTGGAGGCCATTGACTGTGATTCCACTCCAGAAATGATTGCAGTTGGTGTACAATTTCTGTCATTTCCTTCCAGCTTTTTTCCCTTCCTGGCACTAAAAAAACCTCTCTCTCCGGAGTGGCTGTGGCTACCCAGGTTTTGCCATGGTCTGGATGTTCTGTGTCGCCTCGTACCCTTTAGGTGGTATGCCTGGCAATATAAGTTATAACACTGTCTTTCCTGAATTGATGTGTGGCACATTTCAGGGTGGAAAAACGTACAGGACGGGAGGTTGCTGTTGCCTGTTTTCATATGGGAACGGCATTTTCTGGGGTGATCATAATTGCATGTTCCATCTGATTTCCCAGATTTTCCATACCTGCAGATACCAAGTGCATAATATTCACATAGGCCTGGTTTCCGTTTGCCCTGTTTTTTTGTGACTGTGTTCCCCATTGGTGGGTGTGTTCCTGTCTTGTGTCTGTCTTTGACACTAGTGCTAACAATGGAGCATTCAACTGTTTCTTGTAATTTATCTTCAGTATTTCCCTGGGCATCCCCTTGTTTACTATCTACCGTAGTATTGCTAGTTTGTAACACTGTTTTTTTTTGTGTCCTTGTCTACACCTGTTTCCCCATCATTTATTTCACTAGAGCTCCTGTCCCTCTTCAGGTCACAATCATTTATTTCTCCATTCTTACAGTTACTGTCTACCATTTCAACATCTGTACCAGGGGGGGTAGCACCATCTGGCCCAGATTTTTACTTTCCCAACTGTTATGAAAGCTGTCATGTTTTTTATGAAGTCCGATTTGTTGTTGTCATCTTTTAATATCGATGTGATTTTATTCCACAGTTCGGTCTCATTTGGGCATACCCAAAAACACTTCCGTTGTTTAATATCTCGTGTAGTAGATTCTTGAATGCCTACACAAGGGACATGGCAGCATTTACCACAGAAGTTGCATGTAATCCATGCAGTGGAACGTTTGTTTGTTTGTTTGCATACTACACAGGGTTTCATGATTGATTTTGTTGGTTGTTTTACTGTATATTCTACTAATAGCTTCCCTGAAGTGGTGATCCGTCTATTTGTATCGTATCTATTTTATTTGCATGTGTAAGTGTTTGGACAATCTTACCGGAGTAGTACAATTGTAATACTCCAGCAGATTCAATGAAACAAGAGGAGATATAAGAAAGACCTGGAAAACACTCTCACAGATTCTGGGTACTCACAAACTGAAAAAACTAAGGATATTGTCCTAACTAAAACAAACGAAACACCACTACAGCCTATTGATACAGTAAACAAAATAAATGACTTCTTCTCAACCATAGGATCAAATCTTGCCAGTAAAATCCCAGGTACCAACGCCCGAGCAAGTGATTTTTTCAAATTTGATTTAAAAACATTATTTATAAATCATACATGGCAATATTATACAATGAAAATCCAAAGAGCACAAACAAAACCCAAAACAGCTACAAAGGAAAAGTCTATGCACATTCAATTAATGCAAATCAAGAAATACCCCTTGTCTCCCTACAAACCCTCCCCACACTACAT
>WNWK01046388.1:0-14342 GCA_009830355.1 Cherax destructor
CGTATTAGAGAAAACTTAAGAGAGTGCTTCTGAAGAAATATTGAAACTGATTAATTTTATGAGCCAAAATATTGATGAGTGATTGCCTCTTCACCGAGTATGAATTAGATAATGCATTAACTAAAGGTCGATCAACTGCTCCTGGAGAGGATGGTATAACCTATGATATTCTCAGAACTCTAAGGCACGTGCCTAATAATCCTTTGTAAATGAATGGTTCAGAGAACCGACAAGTTATAAATTACACCATATGCAACACTTGGGTATCTTTATTGAGGAAACGTTTCGCCACACAGTGGCTTCAGTATATAACCCACCTCTGCGGCCCTGTGCTGTATTCCTACAAGATTGATGGACTGAACACATCGACTCCAGGCCGAGGACTGATTACCTCAAACTCCTCCTCTCCTTACACCTTTCTGCTTTGTATTGGACTGATGAAGCCACTGTGTGGCGAAACGTTTCCTCAATAAAGATACCCAAGTGTTGCATATGTGTCTAATTTATAATAATCCTTTGTTGGCACTGTATAATACCAGTTACATTGAGGGAGTTCTCCCTACTTCCTGGACCAATAGTCTCATTGTGCCTATCCTAAGCCCCAACAGCCTGATACATTTAGACCGATCTTCTTAACTGGTTTGTAAAATTTTGATACTTAACAGACTGTACTATAGAATCAGACACCAACTCTCCCCCTCCCTCTATGGGTTCATGAAAGGTAAGAGTGTGCGGAACTTTATTTCCACCTTTCTCACCGCACACACCTCTACTAGTTTTACCACATTTCTTGATCTAAAATCTGCATTTGATATCGCGAACAGAACTGTTATACTACATGAACTAGCCAAAATGAATATTGGTGATAGCCTACTCTGCTGGATAATAGGATACCTGTTAGTTTTTAGTTTGATATCTTTATTATGCACCCCATACCCATCCTGTGGGCGGTAGTCAAAAGATTACAGAGGTACATAATGGGTCCAGGGACTGGACCTCAAAGTTTGATAGCTGAGGAAGTTACAAAGGTAATGAATTCAGATGGTCACAATCATGACAAGTTACAAAGGTATTTGCAGATTACAGAGGTATATATAGGGTCCAGAAACTGGGCCCCAAAGTTTTGATAGCTGAACAAGGTACAATGGTAATTAATTCACTAGTTACAAGGTAATGAATCATGTAAGTAAATTTACTTACGTCTGTACATGGTTGCACTCATGAACAAATTATAAAGCAATGAGCAATCTATTAGTCTACACCCAGCCACAACTGTAATGAGTTATTGGTGCAAATTTTAATTGTTGGGTCACACACACACATATACATATACATATACACACACACATACACACACATACATGTATATACATACACACATACACATACACACATGTACATACACACACACACGTGTCAATGCTTTATTTACAGGAGCAAAGTCAGGGTATTTTTCCAGAATGGTCTGTAATATACCACTGTGGATAAAATACTTTGACATATCGTGAACACTTGGATACCTGTCAAACAGAGTATCCTCTGTCTCTACCAAGGCTTTAGAAGCGAGTCTAAAGAAATGTCCCTAGGTACACTGCAGGGAGGAGTTCTCAGTCCCATGCTATTTAATATTCTGATTAATGCTCTCCTAAATGCTCTACCTGCCTCATCTAAACATATAGCTATAAGCTATGCTGATGACATCATGATCCATACAACAGGGCATAAAAAGATGAGTATCGTTCTTAATGAAGTTCAAGCAATTTGTAATCGACTAGGCCTCGTAATATCTTCCTCTAAAACAAAGATATTAACAAGCAACCGACATCCCCCACCCATCTATTTGCAGGGTGAAAACATTAGCTACGTTAAAACTTACAGATATCTTGGTGTAGATGTACCATTTACCAAATCCACTATACCACAACTAAATAAAAAATGCAAAGATAGACTAAATGCTTTTAAAGCTGTTGCTGGCTACAACCCCAACTATGGTGCTAATGTGAGAATCGCGAGAATGATGTACATAGCCTATATTAGGTCCTTAATTGATTATGCTGCTCCCATGTTGATATTAGCTCGAGAAAGTTCTCTCCGACCCTTGGAGTTAATGCAAAATGAAGCTCTCAGAATTATTCTTGGCTGTCCCAAATCTACAAAGGTTCTTAATATGAGGAAGGAGCTTGGTATTACTAGTATCAGTGATAGAATTGTTGAGATTAACACTGTACTTGGTATTAGAATGTTAAGAAATGAACCAGACACTGTCACAATGAATCTTACTAAATGTCTAGAAGTAAATACTCACAGATCTAAATGGATTGTGAAAACATGCAATTACATTAAGTTTTACAACCTGCATGAATTGTATCACTGTAGGCAACAAGAGCATTTCACCCCTCCATGGAAGATGTGTTCATTTAATATCACATACCTGCAATTCCCTCCCAAGAAGCTCATTGCTAGTAATCCCTTCCTTAAATCACTTGTTAAAGCAACTGCTCAAGAAGAAATTTCTCGCCTAGCTGGTAGTAGTAAGTTATCTCAAGTTATATACACTGATGGATCTAAACAGGAGTCTTCTGGCAGGGCTGCATCTGCTCTGGTTGCCACCTCCCTAGTTAAGAACAATAATTTTTTTGAACTAGGCATAAGAATTAACAACTGGGCGTGTACACTGCAAACTGAATTGTTTGCAATCCTAATGGCACTAAAGCTAACTTATGACACTGAGCTTGACTCTATCATCATTACTGATTCTATGTCATCATTGAAGGCTCTTGACTCGTATAATGACTCTTAACAGAATGCTCATTGGAGAAGCCAGGTATAGATACTCAAAAATCCGGGACAAAGGAAATACTGTACAACTGCTATGGATTCCGTCACACATTGGATTACTCCTTCATGATAAAGTTGATATGTTAGCCAAGAAGAGCACCCATAAGGAGAATGTAGAATATAACTTTGGTATATCTGTGTCTAGCATTAGGAATAATATTAGGAGAGAAATAAATAATGAAAATGATAGCTATAGGAATGCAGTTAAAAGCCTGAGTAGATCTATATCCCACTATGATAACATGAACGTAGATACGTATGTTTATGGAGCAACTTGCAATGTGAACAGACTGACTGATGTTGTAGTGGCCAGGCTTAGGCTTGGCTACAAGTACTTCTGGCAGTTTGGGAGATACACAGATGATGATCAAACTAAATGCAAATTATGTGATCAGGCATATGGTCACTGTCTTGAACACTATGTGCTTAATTGTCTACTTAGTGAGGAATATAGAGATATACAGTATAATAACCTATGTGACATGTCAAGATATCTTATTCATGAAATAAGATACCAATTGTACTAAGCAAATTTCCTAAATTTGCTTGTAACAGATCATTGAAATGTAGATATAAACCCAAATGTACAATTGTTAACCCCTTTGGGGCCTAGTGCCTAGGCCTTTTGTGTATCCATATGCTCTTGCGCTACCGTCCACAGGATGGATATGGGGTGCACAATAAACTAGCCACTTCGGTGGCAAAATCTTTTATGGTGAGTAGTTTTAGGCTTTTGAATATTGGTGGAGTATGATGTCTAGAGTGGGAATTTGTTATCATTCTGACTGCAGCCTTTTGCTGGGTTATGAGTGGTCTAAGGTGATTTAATTATAATAACCTATGTGACATGTCAAGATATCTTATTTTATAATTTATAATAATAATAATTATTATTATTATATTATTATTATTATTATTATTATTATTATTATATCTTATTAATGAAATAAGATACCAGATATACTAAGCAAATTCCCTAAATTTGCTTGTAACAGATAAATGAACTGTAGATATAAATCCATATGTACACCTGTTAACCCTTTTGGGGCCTAGTTCCTAGGTCTTTTGTGTATCCATAATTCTATATGCTCTTGCGCTACCGTCCACAGGATGGATATGGGGTGCACAATAAACTAGCCACTTCAGTGGCAAAATCTAATCTAAATCTAATACACACACATAGATACACACACTGCAGCGTTAGTAAATACAACGAATATTTTCGTTGTAAACCTAGTGACATAAAGTTGGGTATATAGTGATAATAAAGTATTGTAAAAAATGTGTAGTATGAGAGTGAGTGTTGGTGCAGGTGGCAACAATAAACTGAGAGAATGTCAACAATGATGGTGGAACACTGTTGTTATTGTTAATTATCTTCATTATAACTGCATCTCTGGAGGAACTACCACTGAAACATTGTACTGTGAGGTTAGTAGAGTGGCTGGAGCATCAGTATATATTGTGAGAAGGTTAAGTTAAGGTTGAGTTGATGACAAGTGACCACAACAACGTTCAAGTTTTTACCTGGAGAGAATTCCAGTGGTCAACGCCCCCGCGGCCCGGTCTGTGACCAGGCCTCATGTTGGACCAGAGCCTGATCAACCAGGATGTTACTGCTGCCCGCACGCAGTCCAACGTACGAACCACAGCCTGGCTGGTCAGGTACCGACTTTAGGTGCCTGTCCAGTGCCTGCTTGAAGACAGCCCGGGGTTTGTTGGTAATCCCCCTGATGTATGCTGGGAGGCAGTTGAACAATCTTGGGCCCCTGACACTTATTGTGTTGTCCCTCAACGTGCTAGTGGCACCCCTGCTCTTCATTGGGGGGATGTTACATCGCCTGCCGAGTCTTTTGCTTTCGTAGGGAGTGATTTTCGTGTGCAAGTTTGGTACTAATCCCTCGAGAATTTTCCATGTGTATATAATAATGTATCTCTCCCGCCTGCGTTCTAGAGAGTACAGGTTTAGGAACTTCATGCATTCCCAGTAATTGAGGTGCTTTATCGCAGTTATGCGTGCCGTGAAGGTTCTCTGCACATTTTCAAGGTCAGCAATTTCACCTGCCTTGAAAGGTGCAGTTAGTGTGCAGCAATATTCCATAATAATAATATCTTTATTTACTACAAGTACATGTACAGAGTATACAGGCCTAGCTGACATCAATCACATACTACTATATAGAAAGCCCCTACTTGTTTGCTAGGTGACTGGGACAGCAGGTGTAAGGAAACACCAAATGTTTCCACCCTGGCTGGGGATTGAACAATGGACACTCAGTGTGTGAAGTGAGAGCGCTGCCTCCCAGGCCATGGGCCTGGGAGACTAGCACATTTCTACATGGTAATTAACATGTTATGGACAACATAATGATGATTGCTAGTTAATTAAACAACTAGAATACTAGCTAAATTGTTTTGATGATTAATGTTGACAAAGGTTATCAAGAGTCATTATCACTAGTTTATCAAGTTATTATCACTTTTGTTTATCGAGTCATTATTACTTGTTTACCAAGAGTCATTATCACTTGTTTATCAAGTCATTATTACTTGTTTACCAAGAGTCATTATCACTTGTTTATCAAGTCATTATCACTTATTTACCAAGTCATTATCACTTGTTTACCAAGAGTCATTATCACTGTTGTTGATCACGCCATTATCACTTGTGTACCAGGAGTCATTACCAATGTTTATAGACTGTCATTACCACTGTCATTTATCAAGAGTCATTACCACTCGTTTATCAAGAGTCATTACGTTAATTAAAAGGACACAAATGAAAGTAATGTGACGTTTAATTGTGGCAACGTTTCACTCTCCAGGAGCTTTATCAAGCCGTTACAAACAATACATGGGCACAGAGGGTATATATAGGCTTAGAGTGAGGTGTAATACTATTGGTGGTAGTATTAGTAGTAGTAATATTAGTTGTAGTAGTAGTAGTAATACAATATGGTAGAACAATCAACTCTTTCATGAGTAAAAGGTTATAAAAGCTATTACTTGGGTAGCATAAAAATAGGTTAGACAAATACTGATGGTTGGATTTGAGAAGGTCTGTTTCAGTGTTCTCTGTAATGTGCTTGTGTAGTACGTATTAGCAGCAGAGACTATGTGATGGCAGGGTTTTCTATTTTCAGGAGAATTCTCGCTAAGACCTCAGAGATGATGAAGCTACCTTTGTTTTGTTTAATTGTGTTAGAAACAGTGATTAATGCTGATTCAAAGCACTTGCATGATTCAAAGCACTAATCGAGTGTCCCTGAATTTCATCAAATGATTGGCGAAATTACGGTGTTGCACGCAGGCGTTGTTCAAGTTATCATTCCTACATGCATTAATGTGTTCATTGAGGCATGTTTCGAGGTTCCTTGCTGTTTCACCTACATAAATATACTGTCACAGCCTCCACAGGGTATAGTGTAAACCCCTGCAATGACTGGTTCATGGTGCTTGGATTTTGTCCTGGTTAAATTCTTTATTGAAGTACTGGATGCGATGGCGACTCTAGTGCTAGCTTGTGCTAGTACATACTTTAGAAACGTTCCATGCAACCTGGGTGTTGGGAGGAATTATAACCACCACTCCTAACAAAGTTATAATTCTTCCCAACAGCCAGGTTGCATTGAACATTTCTAAAGTACTAGCACAAGCTAACACTAGAGTCGCCATCGCATCCAGCACTTCAATAAAGGATCTAACCAGGACAAAACCCAAGGACCATGAACCAGTCATTGCAGGGGTTTAAACTATACACTGTGGAGGCTGTTGAAGGATTTATATAGGTGAAATAGCAAGGAACCTTAAAACACGCCTCAATGAACACATTAATGCATGTAGGAACGATAACTTGAACAACGTCTGCGTACAACACCATAATTAAGACAATCATCTCATGAAATTCAGGGACGCCCAATTAGTGATCAAAGAACCTAATTTTCGCAGACACAAGTGCCTTGAATCAGCATTAATTGCCGTTTCTAACACAAACAAAACAAAGGCAGCTTCATTACCTCTGAGGTCTTAGCGAAAATCCTCCTGAAAACAGTGAACCCTGCCATCACATAGTCTCTGCTACTAATACTACACAAGCACATTACAGAGAACACTGAAACAGACCTTCTCAAATCCAACCACCAATATTTGTCTAGTCTATTTTTATGCTACCCAAGTACAGTGGTCCCTCGGTTTTCACCGAAAATTCGTTCCAGAATGCTGCTCAACGAATTTACTTCCTTAAGAAATAATGTCACGTAGGTTAGTCTATTTCAGACCCCCAAAAATACACTTGCAACAGCACTTAGGAAAATACACTTACATAAATGTTCGAGTTTGGAGATGCACGAAAACCAAGGGACTACTGTAATAGCTTTTATAAAATTTTACTCATGTACAAGTTGATTGTTCTACCATATTGTATTACTATTACTACTACTACAACTAATATTACTACTACTACTTCCACCACTAGTACAGTCATCCCTTGGTTTTCGCTTGTCCTAGTTTTCACCGATTTTGGTTTTCGCTGACTTTTTTCAGGGAAAATTTGTCTTAGTTTTCACCGATTGTTTTAGTTTTTGCCGACCGTATGGGACCTGTCCACCAGTGCCGCGCACATACAAAGGCCGTAGGCCCGCCACCCACGCACCTCCCACGCACATTGTCACGCAGTCTAGCATTGTTTACGCTTGAGTGAACATCATCCCAGGAGTTTATACAAAACATTTATTAACAATTCATTGTTTTTGGGCCTTGATTATTGTGTTATATTTTTTATTTTTTTTATTAACACATCGGCCAATTCCCACCAAGGCAGGGTGGTCCGAAAAAGAAAAACTTTCATCATCATTCACTCCATCACTGTCTTGCCAGAGGGGTGCTTTACACTACAGTTATAAAACTGCAACATTAACACCCCTCCTTCAGAGTGCCGGCACTGTACTTCCCATCTCCAGAACTCAAGTCCGGCCTGCCGGTTTCCCTGAATCCCTTCATAAATGTTACTTTGCTCACACTCCAACAGCACGTCAAGTATTAAAAACCATATGCCTCCATTCACTCCTATCAAATACGCTCACACATGCTTGCTGGAAGTCCAAGCCCTCGCACACAAAACTTCCTTTACCCCTCCCCTCCAACCTTTCCTAGGCCGACCCCTACCCCGCCTTCCCTCCACTACAGATTTATACACTCTCAAAGTCACTCTGTCTCGTTCCATTCTCTCTACATGTCCAAACCACCTCAACAACCCCTCCTCAGCTCTTTGGACAATCGTTTTGGTAATCCGCACCTCCTCTTAATTTCCAAACTCCGAATTCTCTGCATTATATTCACACCACACATTGACCTCAGACATGACATCTCCACTGCCTCCAGCCTTCTCCTCGTTGCAACATTCATCACCCATGCTTCACACCCATATAACAGCGTTGGTATAACTATACTCTCATACATTCCCTCTTTACTTCCATGGACAAGGTTCTTTGTCTCCACAGACTCCGAAGTGCTCCACTCACCCTTTTTCCTCATCAATTCTATGATTCACCTCATCCTTCATAGACCCATCTGCTGACATGTCCACTCCCAAATATCTGAATACATTCACCTCCTCCATACTCTCTCCCTCCAATCTGATATCCAATCTTTCGTCACCTATTCTTTTTGTTATCCTCATAACCTTACTCTTTCCTATATTCACTTTCAATTTTCTTCTTTTACACACCCTACCAAATTCATCCACCAACCTCTGCAACTTCTCTTCAGAATCTCCCAAAAGCACAGTGTCATCAGCAAAAAGCAACTGTGACAACTCCCACTTTGTATTTGCTTCTTTATCTTTTAGCCCAACACCTCTTGCCAAGACCCTCGCATTCACTTCTCTTACAACCCCATCTATAAATATATTGAACAACCACGGTGACATCACACATCCTTGTCTAAGGCCCACTTTTACTGGGAAATAGTCCCTTCCCTCCTACACACTCTAACCTGAGCCTCACTATCCTCATAAAAACTCTTCACTGCTTTCAGTAACCTTCCTCCTATTCCATACACCTGCAACATCTGCCACATTGCCCCCTATCTACCCTATCATACGCCTTTTCCAAATCCATAAATGCCACAAAACCTCTACCCTTATCCAAATACTGTTCACCTATATGTTTCACTGTAAACACTTGGTCTACACACCCCCTACCTTTCCTAAAGCCCCCTTGTTCATCTGCTATCCTGCTTTCTGTCTTACTCTTAATTCTTTCAATAATAACTCTACCATACACTTTACCAGGTACACTCAACAGACTTATGCCCCTATAATTTTTGCACTCTCTTTTGTCCCCTTTGCCTTTATACAAAGGAACAATACACGCTCTCTGCCAATCCCTAGGTACCTTACCCTCTTCCATACATTTATTAAATAATAGCACCAACCACTCCAAACTATATCCCCACCTGCTTTTAACATTTCTATCTTTATCCCATCAATCCCAGCTGCCTTACTCCCTTTCATTCTACCCACTGCCTCACGAACTTCCCTACACCCACAACTGGCTCTTCCACACTCCTACAAGATGTTATTCCTCCTTGCCCTACACACGAAATCACAGCTTCCCTGTCTTCATCAACATTTAACAACTCCTCAAAATATTCTCTCCATCTTCCCGATACCTCTAACTCTCCATTTAATAACTCTCCTCTCCTATTTTTAACTGTCAAATCCATTTGTTCTCTAGGCTTCCTCAACTTATTAATCTCATTCCAAAACTTTTTCTTATTTTCAACAAAATTTGCTGATAACATCTCATCTGATTATTGTGTATGACTACTAAATAAGCTACCATGGGCCCAAAGAAAGCTCCTAGTGCCACTTCTTTGGTAAAGAATGAGGAACACTGTAGAAATGAAGAAAGAAATAATAGAAAAATATGATAGTGAAAGTGAGAAACACGATGGAGTTTAAGAGTGTAGCAGGCATGCAGGGAGTGTAGCATGCATGCAGGGAGTGTAGCAGGTATGCAGGGAGTGTAGCATGTATGCAGGGAGTGTAGCATGTATGCAGGGAGTGTTGCATGTATGCAGGGAGTGTCGCATGTATGCAGGGAGTGTCGCATGTATGCAGGGAGTGTAACAGGTATGCAGGGATTTTAGCATGTATGCAGGGAGTGTAACAGGTATGCAGGAGTGTAGCAGGTATGCAGGGAGTGTAACATGCATGCAGGGAGTGTAGCAGGTATGCAGGGAGTGTAGCATGTATGCAGGGAGTGTAACAGGTATGCAGGGAGTGTAGCATGTATGCAGGGAGTGTAGCAGGTATGCAGGGAGTGTAGCAGGTATGCAGGGAGTGTAACAGGTATGCAGGGAGTGTAGCATGTATGCAGGGAGTGTAGCATGTATGCAGGGAGTGTAACAGGTATGCAGGGAGTGTAGCATGTATGCAGGGAGTGTAACAGGTATGCAGGGAGTGTAGCAGGTATGCAGGGAGTGTAACATGTATGCAGGGAGTGTAGCAGGTATGCAGGGAGTGTAGCAGGTATGTAGGGAGTGTAGCATGTATGCAGGGAGTGTAGCAGGCAGGGAGGGAGTGTAGCAGGCAGGGAGGGAGTGTAGCAGGCAGGGAGGGAGTGTAGCAGGCACGGAGGGAGTGTGCAGGCAGGGAGGGAGTGTAGCAGGCAGGAGGGAGTGTAGCAGGCAGGGAGGGAGTGTAGCAGGCATGCAGGGAAGTGACCCGGATAAGGACTTGATACCTGGAGTCCTTATGGAGGGGATTCCCTTCCAAAATTAGGGTCTCGTCCCTCTCCCCTCTTCCCTCTCTCCCATCCAGCAACATCAGTCTTCAATAAAGGTAAGTGCCACATTCAGTTCATTCATTTGTGCATGTAAATCTATCTTTAAGGCTCAAAATTTTTTTTTCCAAACTTCTGGGTTTCTGGAACGGATTAATTGAATTTCTATTATTTCTTATGGGGAAAATAGTTTTTTTTCGCGATTTTGGTTTTAGCTGATCCATCTGGAACGGATTAAAATCGAAAACCGAGGGATGACTGTATTACACCTCACTCTAAGCCTATATATACCCTCTGTGTCCATGTATTGTTTGTAACGGCTTGATAAAGCTCCTGGAGAGTGAAATGTCGCCACAATAAAATGTCACATTAGTTGTATTTGTGTCCTTTTACTCGACATATTGTCGGTAATTCTACCAATATTAACCCTTAAACTGTCACACATAGATATACGTTCACCTGCGTACTCTGAATATTTTGAAAAAACAAAAATTTTTTTTTTTAAATGAAGAGCGCATTTTTAGAAATAGGATAGGCTAAAAATTTTTTAGGGCCAGTACTTACCGAGATATAAGCCCGAAGTTGATGCTAAATGATGTGGTGTCGGCAACATGGAGCACTGCCGCTGCAGAAACAATAAACATTTATCGTTTTTTTTCAATTCTTTTCCATTTTCTGTTGTTTTCATGCTATGATAATAATGTTTTGATGCAGATCTTTTGATTTCATTGCCAATTCTTGTTTAGACACAAATGTTTGGTACTGAATTAGTAATCATACTGTCACAAACACACATGTTCACACTGATAAATGAATTTGTACATCTGGTTCAATCACATACTATTGTTTACATATATATACAGTGGTACCTCGAGTTACGATATTTTTCGTTCGAGAATGCTGTTCAAGTGGCATTACCAAACGAATTTATCCCCATAAGAATAATGTAAAATAGACTAGTGCTTTTACACCCCCAAAAATATACTTACAAAAGCATTTAAAAATAAACTTACATAAAAGGGCGATTTTGGGACCATCGTAACTCGAGGTACCACTGTACAAGGTATTTACAGGTCCCATTTATGTTTCTAAAGTCCACCACTGTATGATACTCGAAGAAGCATGGATTCATACAGAGTGCCACTCCACATTGCTGACACATGTATTGTGTCTTTTGCACTGGGGTCGCTGTTTACTGTAAGCACATACAACACACTTTTTCTGAGAGTATTTTCTTTGGAGTAGATGGTAATGGTATCAGGCAGTGACAGTTGGGGATTATTCGGTTGGGCACTTTCCCTCTGGGTTGTAGAGTGACAGGTCGCTGTTGTGGAGGACAGGTCGCTGTGAAGTGGCAGGTATAGGTGTGGTACCATACTTTCTCGCTATCTGCTTGATGACATTTAGGTGAATTCTGCATATCGTTGTCACTTCCCAGTCATTATTTCGTACATGTTGAAGGCATTGAGCATTGCAATGCCCACAAGGTGGAAAAATACTTTTATATACCATTTTGCGACTCCTACACACACAGTCAACAAAGCCTATCATCATGTCACACTTGTCGACTAGTCGCGTATTGTTTGTATAGTTGATGACAACAGCTGGCTTTTCAACAGGTTGATTATTGAACCTGCTCAGTCAGTCTGTTTGTACCATCTCATTTCTGTGGATGGTTGACAGCAATGTCACGTCCCGTTAGTCATGCCATGACAGTGCCATGATGTCATTGGCATGAAACGCTTGCACTACACTTCCTACAGTGAACTTTGGCATGTGTTTTCTATTTCTTCTACTGTTCCACATATATCAGTATTGTTCACACGTATGAAATCAGCAAGCATAGGGCTTGTGTACCAGTTGTCTGTGAACAGTGTATGGCCCTTGCCAAGGTATGGCTGCATCATCTTTCAACATCACCAGAAATGCCCAACATGCGCCTGGTATCATCGAGTGTATTTTTTTCCTGTGTAGATAATGACATCCAACCCAAGACCAGTCTCACAGTCACACATAACAAACAGTTTTATACCAAAGCGATTATGTTTACTTGGTATATATTGTTTGAACAGAATCAAGACTCGTCAACAACAATGTTCTTGAATGGATAAAAGTAGGCACTGAATTTTTGCTTTAGATACATAAACAGTTCCCGGATTTTGTAGAGGAGGTCATTTCGGTTGGTGTATGCCTGTCTGAGAAGTGCAACATTGTAGCAACAGAGTGAATCTGTTGCAGGGAAGGAGGTCACAGAAGACTGGAGTCTAAAGAAGTGGTCTGTGGATCAGTAGTTTGCTATATTGTTCTTATATGTGTGTGGCATAAGCATGACAGTGCCAAGGAATAAATACATTTCAGCCACAGTTGTATATTTCCACCTGCGCAGCCATGACGATTCTGAAACATCTGCATGGTCCATTGTACAGTGGACCCCGACTAACGAAAGGCCCATATAACGAAAAAAACGTGTAACGTAGCTTTTTTCGCTTTTGTGTAGCGAAATTAACTCTGTAGCGAAACATATCAGACCTGTCCGACTGCCCCGCGCCTGCCCTGCGCCTGGCGAGGACGCCAGTGAAGCGTTGTTTACCATTGAGAGAACATTACCCAGCGTGCTCTTTCAAACATTCACAATAAATTTGTTGTGTTTATTGGTTGTTTAGCGATTGTCACTGTGAAATAAGTCACCATGGGTCCAAAGAAGCTTCACAAGTCGATGAAGGCTATAGCACCAGCCAGTGATAAAGTGTAGCAATGGAAATAAGTCACTTGTCTTGACTTTTTGGGTTATCCTAGGTATTCTACACATATGCTGCTATGTATGATAATGTATATAGCTGGATTTGTGGTATACCTGAATAAACTTACTTAATCGATAGAAAATGACAACACAAAACTTAACTTCTACAATGTTTGAGATTATAGGGACACTGACAAGAATGCAGTACTGTGCCACCATCTCCTCCAAGTGTAAGTGTAAGTATTTCTTATTTATATAAGTGTGAATATTTCTTATTTATAAATTAAAGTGTAAATATTTCTTATTTATAAATTAAAGTGTAAATGTTTCTTAGTTATAAATTATGCACATTGTTTGTGTGATAGTGGTGGTGGCTTTCTGCTGAAACCGACTACCACCATGGCTTATGGTCAGTGGCCCTATAACCAACAACAACACAAGACACTCCACCAGTTCTTAGATTCGTATGCACATGTTTTATTCATTCTAGAGTTTATATCATGTTTCTATGTTATTAATATTGTTTATTATGTAATATTAGATGAATTGTGCTAGATAAATGAGCTGTAGAGTTGATATTATTGTCATATTGAAAGACTATTTTCTCCTGCCTCCAAACAAACAATACACCAACAAAAGTATTCAATAAAGGTAAACTTATTTAACTCTTCATTTGTCAGTATAATTAGTGCTTTATATTTATTTCTCATTGTTTTCTGTATGTAAAACTATAGTACAGTGGACCCCGGTTAACGAAATTAATCCATTCCAGGAGCTATTTTTCAACCCAAACCTTTCAGAATCCAAACCCTTATTTCCCATGAGAAATAATGTAAATACAATTAATCCGTTCCACAAAAATATTACACAAAATATAATATAAATAACATTTACTTACCTTATTGAAGAGACTTGCAGGATCTGGAAGAAAGGGAAGATGACAGGGGGAGGGTGTTAGTGGTTTAAGGGGAACCCCCAAA
>WNWK01046389.1:0-14342 GCA_009830355.1 Cherax destructor
GGGTGCCACTAGGAAGCTTCTTTGGACTCATGGTGACTTATTTCACAGTGGCAATAACTAAAACCACCAAAAAATACACCAAATATATTGTGAAACTTTGAAAGAGCGCGCTGGGTAATGTTCTCTCAATGGTAAACAACGCTTCACTGGCGTCCTGCGCTTGTGCGGAGCAGGCGGACGCGTCTAATACCTTTCGGTAACCGAGGACTTTTTCGCTAACCGATTACGAAAAAAGCTTACGTTTTCCGAAACTTTCGTTAACAGGACCTTTCGTTAACCGAGGGTCCACTGTACTGTGCTTGTGATCTCCGTATTACCAGTTGGTTCATGAGCTACTCTCTGAGACAAGCAGACAGAAAGGAGATGACACACAGGCAGACAGAAAGACAGGTTTGCGTAACAAATAAAGGGAAGCAGTGTAAACTCTCAAATGTCATCACTGTAATTACTGGACTGATAAGAAGAGATAAGACTATGGCTCACCCTTCGTGAAATGTCACCAGTCATCATTAGTGGAGATCAGATGAGATAAGGCAGCGATGCTTCAAGGGAACTTTTATTATTATTATTATTATTATTATTATTATTCACTATTATTATTATTATCATTATTATTCACTATCATTATTATTATTATTTTTATGCACTATCATTATTATTATTATTATTATTTGAGTACAATTTCAGTACCTAATATTTGTGTCAGAACACAGATTGGCTATGAAATCACAAGAACTACTATAAATTGTGATTATGAGAACAAAAAAATTATATAAAATAATAAAAAAAAGTGAAAAAAAGGTATATCGGCAACGATTCTGCAAGCGGCAGGACTCCTGTTGCTGTCAGGTGAGCATCCAGTGCTAACTTCTCCCCCTCATATCTCGGTAACTACTGACCCAAATTCTTTTTTTTTTATCCTAAGACACTTAAAAAATGTGCTCTTTATTTCTATTTTTTTTTTTTTTTTTCAAAAGATTCGGGGCACTGGGCGAGCTAATGTGAATATACGTGTGGACCATTTAAGGGTTAATACTATTTCTACAGTCCAATACAAAGTAGAAAGGTGTAAGGAGAGGAGTTTGAGGTAATCAGTCCCTCGGCCTGGAGTCGATTTTAGTTCATCTTGGATAATTGAGACAGTACCTTGAGTCAATAAGTAAGTTATTGTTTAAGCATGTCTGAAAGCAAGTTTGTCGTTTGGCTCTGAGCAATGTCTTTGCTTGATCTGCTGTGTAATAGTTGCAGTTGCTGTTGGAATCATGTAAGTCATTTAATAATAGGTTGATATCAGGATCAATGCTTGTAATCATAGGATTTAGTGTGATTCTATAACTACTTCTCTCCAAAATCTTTGAAAAATTAATTCATAGACAAATATATTCCTACCTCACCTCCAACAACGTACTCAACCACTGTCAATTTGGATTCAGGCCTAATAAAAATACAAATGATGCCATTATACACATTTTTTTTTTTTTTTTTTTCAACAAGTCGGCCGTCTCCCACCGAGGCAGGGTGACCCAAAAAGAAAGAAAATCCCCAAAAAGAAAAAACTTTCATCATCATTCAACACTTTCACCACACTCATACATAATCACTGTCTTTGCAGAGGAGCTCAGATACTACAGCTGAGAAAAGTCCCTCCCAGCTGTCACTATCTCAGACCCCTCCTTTAAAGTGCAGGCATTGTACTTCCCATTTCCAGGACTCAAGTCCAACTAAATCAATTAACTGGTTTCCCTGAATCCCTTCACACAATGTTACCCTGCTCACACTCCAACAGATCGTCATGTCCCAAAAACCATTCGTCTCCATTCACTCCTATCTAACACGCTCACACATGCTTGCTGGAAGTCCAAGCCCTCGCCCACAAAACCTCCTTTACCCTTCCCTCCAACCTTTTCTAGGACGACCCCTACCCCGCCTTCCTTCCCCTACAGATTTATACGCTCTCCAAGTCATTCTACTTTGATCCATTCTCTCTAAATGACCAAACCACCTCAACAACCCCTCTTCAGCCCTCTGACAAATACTTTTAGTAACTCCACACCTTCTCCTAATTTCCACATTCCGAATTTTCTGCATAATATTTACACCACACATTGCCCTTAGACAGGACATCTCCACTGCCTCCAGCCTCCTCCTCGCTGCAGCATTTGCAACCCATGCTTCACACCCATATAAGAGTGTTGGTACCACAATACTTTCGTACATTCCCTTCTTTGCCTCCATGGATAACGTTTTTGTCTCCACAGATACCTCAATGCACCACTCACCTTTTTCCTTCATCAATTCTATGGTTAACCTCATCCTTCATAAACCCATCTGCTGACACATCAACTCCCAAATATCTGAAAACATTTACTTCTTCCATAATCCCTCTCTCCAATGTGATATCCAATTTTCTTTATTTAAATCGTTTGATACCCTCATCACCTTACTCTTATCTATGTTCACTTTTAACTTTCTACCTTTACACACTCTCCCAAACTCGTCCACTAACCTTTGCAACTTTTCTTTAGAATCTCCCATAAGCACAGTATCATCAGCAAAAGTAACTGTGTCAACTCCCATTTTGCATTTAATTCTCCATAATTTAATCCCACCCCTCTCCCCAACACCCTAGCATTTACTTCTTTTACAACCCCATCTATAAATATATTAAACAACCATGGTGACATTACACAACCCTGTCTAAGACCTACTTTTACCGGAAGTAATCTCCCTCTCTCTACACACCTAACCTGAGCCTCACTATCCTCATAAAAACTCTTTACAGCCTTCAGTAACTTACTACCTATTCCATACACTTGCAACATTTGCCACATTGCTCCCCTATCCACTCTATCATATGCCTTTTCTAAATCCATAAATGCAATAAAAACTTCTCTACCTTTATCTAAATACTGTTCACATATATGCTTCACTGTAAACACTTGATCTACACATCCCCTACCCACTCTAAAGCCTCCTTGCTCATCTGCAATCCTACTCTCTGTCTTACCTCTAATTCTTTCAATAATAACCCTGCCATACACTTTACCTGGTATACTCAGTAAACTTATTCCCCTATAATTTTACACTCTCTTTTATCCCCTTCCCTTTATATAAAGGAACTATACATGCTCGCTGCCAATCCCTAGGTACCTTCCCTCTTTCATACATTTATTAAACAAAAATACCAACCACTCCAGCACTATATCCCCCTGCTTTTAACATTTCTGTCATGATTCCGTCAATTCCAGCTGCTTTACCCCCTTTCATTCTACGTAATGCCTCACGCACCTCCCCCACACTCACATCCTGCTCTTCTTCACTCCTAAACGATGTTGTACCTCCCTGGCCAGTACATGAAATTATCGCCTCCCTCTTTTCATCGACATTTAAAAGTTCCTCAAAATATTCCGCCATCTACCCAATACCTCCAGCTCCCCATCTACTAACTCCCTACTCTGTTTTTAACTGACAAATCCATTCGTTCCCTAGGCTTTCTTACCTTGTTTATCTCACTCCAAAATTTTTCTTGTTTTCAGCAAAATTTCTTGACAGAGCCTCTCCCGTTCTTTCATCCGCTCTTCTTTTGCACTCTCTCACCACTCTCTTCACCTTTCTTTTACTCTCCATATACTCTGCTCTTATACTAACACTTCTGTTTTGTAAAAACCTCTCATAAGCTACCTTTTTCTCTTTTATCACACCCTTTACTTCTTCATTCCACCACTCACTCCTCTTTCCTCCTGCACCCACCCTCCTATAACCACAAACTTCTGCCCCACATTCTAATACTGCATTTTAAAACTATCCCAACTTTCTTCAACCCCCACTACTCCTACTTGCACTAGCCCACCTTTCTGCCAATAGTTGCTTATATCTCACCCTAACTTCCTCCTCCTTAGTTTATACACTTTTACCTCTCTCTTACTTGCTGTTGCCATTTTCCTTTTGTCCCATCTACCTTTTACTCTAACTGTAGCTACAACCAAATAATGATCTGATATATTCGTTGCCCCTCTATAAACATGTACATCCTGAAGCCTACTCATCAACCTTTTATCCACCAATACATAATCCAACAAACTACTTTCCTTACGTGCTATATCATACCTTGTATATTTATACACATGTTAGAAATAATTTACACCGCCCTTGAGAAAAAAGAAATCCCAGTGGGAATCTTCATTGATTTACGTAAAGCTTTTGATACAGTTGACCATGATCTGTTACACTTAAAATTATCGCACTATGGTATAAGAGGACACTCCTTAAACTACCTAAAATCATACCTTAGCAACAGAAACCAATATGTGTACACTAATGGAGCTAGCTCCACCGCGCAAACTATTACCGTAGGGGTACCACAGGGAAGTGTTCTTGGCCCACTACTCTTTCTCATTTACATTAACGACCTACCAAATGCATCTCAACTACTCAAACCCATACTTTTTGCAGATGACACTACATACGTTATCTCTCACCCAAGCCCAGACACACTAGCCAACACTGCAAATACTGAATTGCAGAAAATATCTACCTGGATGATGACCAACAAACTTACTCTCAATATTGATAAAACCTATTTTATCCAGTTTGGGAACAGAGCTGCAAACGCACCACTTAACATAATGATAAACGGGTCCCCTATCGCAAAACTCACAGAGGAAAATTCTTAGGAATACATCTTGACAGTGGCCTCAAATTTCAGACACACATACAACAAATCTCCAAGAAAGTCTCAAAGACCGTGGGAATACTATCAAGATACGGTACTATGTTCCACAACCAGCTCTCCTTACCCTATATCACTCACTCATTTACCCCTACCTCACCTATGGAATCTGCGCATGGGGCTCTACATCAATAACTCATCTCAGACCACTAATAACACAACAAAAGGCAGCAGTTAGAATGATAACAAATTCTCCCTCCAGGCAACATACTCCACCAATATTCAAAAACCTAAACTTACTCACCATACAAGACATCCATACTTTTTACTGTGCCTATTACATACATAGAACACTCTATGCAGATATTAACCCACCACTCAAACTTCTCCTTACTAATTTTAACAGGACACATGACCATAACACTAGACACAGATCACTCCTCGATGTTCCCGTGTCCACCTAACACTATGTAAAACTCAATGCACATAAAAGGCACGAAAATTTGGAATTCATTACCTGTCATTGCCAAAGAAACCCTACCTGTACCCCAATTCAAAACGATGCTAAAAAACACCTTCTCACCCAAAGATAATTGCTCCATATCAACCATTCCCAGCAAAGTAGAATAATCACTTAACGTAAAACCTGACTTTAAAGTCAATGTAATGTATGAATGAACGATTGAATGAATGAATGTAAAACCTGTTATGAATAATACTTACTTAGCTAATTATTCCCAACACTTATATTATAATGACCACGTAAACTAACTGCAATGCAATTAATTGTTTTAAATTGTTTTAAATTGTTATCTCACTCAATTAGTTGCATTGCTGCAATAAATTGCTACAATTAATTGATATGTTCAACTTATATTCAAACTTTAAAACTTGATAAGCAACTTTACTTATTTTATAAATTATCAACCATAACTTTTTATTATTTTATTATTACTATTGCTTTAATTTGTTTAATCTGATTTAATTAATTTTATAATGAAGACAAAAGTACAAAACTATGTTCAAATTTCATAGCTTAAATACTCACCTTTACTCATTGTATACTATCTACAATAATTCTTACAATCTAGTTTTAAGTTAATTTTAAGTCTGCCCAAAATGCCCTGCATACTAGGGGCTTTTGGCATGTACACCTCATGTAATCTCAATAACCAAATGTAATTCTTTGTATCATGTCCAAATAAAAATTATTATTATTATTATTATTATTATTAGACTTGAGAACAATGGATTATGCTAAACTTAATGATATGGTACTAGATTAAATTCTTACTTACTATTGGATTATTACAATTACGAGCAAGTGTTTACAGCAATTTTTCATAGTGATATAAGATATTTGAATAATGTTAATGATATACTAATTGAACTGGGTAATGAATGGTTAGAATAACTTCTATGACTTGTATTAAATTGATATGGAAAATTTTTTTGATTCAATATTGCACTGGTTTAAACTTTTAGTTTATAAAAGTCAATAAGAGGTAAATGAATGCAAAGAACTATTGGACTAATAGTAAAAATAGTTTTGATCAAATTTTAAGTAAATAAAGTGACTGAAATTGGCTTATGGTAAAAGGTATTTAAAAAATATAAGTAAATATGTAATTGCACTTATATTTGGTAGTTGCTTATAAAAGAAATATAAAATAAGTCACATACACAATGAGGTAGTTGTTTGAATATAAGAATACAATTATTTTGATTCAATATTGCTCTGGTTGAAACTTTTAGTTTATAAAAGGCAATAAGAGGTAAATGAATGCAAATAACTATTGGACTAATAGTAAAAATAGGTTTGATTAAATTTTAAGCAAATAAAGTGACTGAAATAGGCTTATGGTAAAAAGGTATTTAAAAAATATAAGTAAATAATTGCACTTATTTGGTAGTTGCTTATAAAAGAAATATAAATATAAAATATAAAATTGTAGGTAGTAGGTTGGTTGTAGGTAGTAGGTTGGTAGACAGCAACCACCCAGGGAGGTACTACCGTCCTGCCAGGTGACTGTGAAACAGAAACCTGAAACTGTTTTACATGATGGTAGGATTGCTGGTGTCTTTTTTCTGTCTCATAAACACGCTGGATAACAGGTATATCTAGCTACTTCTACTTACACTTTAGGTCACACTACACTGACATACACATGCATATATATACATACACACATCTAGGTTTTTCTTCTTTTTCTTAATAGCTCTTGTTCTTTTTATTTTCTCTATTGTCCATGGGGAAGTGGAAAAGAATCTTTCCTCCGTAAGCCATGCGTGTCGTATGAGGCGACTAAGATGCCGGGAGCAATGGGCTAGTAACCCCTTCTCCTGTACAAATCTACTAAAAACGAGAAGAAGAAAACTTTATAAAATTGGGTTGTCTGAATGTGCGTGGATGTAAGTGCGGATGATAAGAAAGAGATGATTGCCGATGTTATGAATGAAAAGAAGTTGGATGTCCTGGCCCTAAGCGAAACAAAGCTGAAGGGGGTAGGCGAGTTTCAGTGGGGAGAAATAAATGGGATTAAGTCAGGAGTATCTGAGAGAGTTAGAGCTAAGGAAGGGTAGCAATAATGTTGAAGGATCAGTTATGGAAGGAAAAGAGGAATATAAATGTGTAAATTCAAGGATTATGTGGATTAAAATAAGGGTCGGATGCGAAAAGTGGGTCATAATAAGCGTGTATGCACCTGGAGAAGAGGAGTGTAGAGGAGAGAGAGATTTTGGGAGATGTTAAGCGAATGTATAGGAACTTTTGAACCAAATGAGAGAGTAATTGTGGTAGGGGACCTAAATGCTAAAGTGGGAGAAACATGCAGAGAGGGTGTAGTAGGTAAGTTTGGGGTGCCAGGTGTAAATGATAATGGGAGCCCTTTGATTGAACTTTGTATAGAAAGGGGTTTAGTTATAGGTAATACATATTTTAAGAAAAGAGGATAAATAAGTATACAAGATATGATGTAGGGCGTAATGACAGTAGTTTGTTGGACTATGTATTGGTAGATAAAAGACTGTTGAGTAGACTTCAGGATGTACATGTTTATAGAGGGCTACAGATATATCAGATCACTTTTAGTTATAGCTACAGTGGGAGTAAAAGGTAGATGGGATACAAGGAAAATAGAATCAGTAAGTAAAAGAGAGGTGAAGGTTTATAAACTAAAAGAGGAGGCAGTTAGGGTAAGATATAAACAACTATTGGAGGATAGATGGGCTAGTGAGAGTGTAGGCAATGGGGTCGAAAATGTATGGGGTAGATTTAAAAATGTAGTGTTAGAGTGTTCAGCAGAAGTTTGTGGTTACAGGCGAGTGGGTGCAGGAGGAAGAGGAGCGATTGGTGGAATGATGATGTAAAGAGAGTAGTAAGGGAGAAAAAGTTAGCATATGAGAGGTTTTTACAAAGTAGAAGTGATGCAAGGAGGGAAGAGTATATGGAGAGAAAAGAGAGGTTAAAAGAGTGGTGAAGCAATGTAAAAGAGAGCAGATGAGAGAGTGGGTGAGATGTTATCAGCAAATTTTGTTGAAAATAAGAAAAAGTTTTGGAATGAGATTAATAAGTTGAGGAGCCTAGAGAACAAATGGATTTGACAGTTAAAAATAGGAGAGGAGAGTTATTAAATGGAGAGTTAGAGGTATCGGGAAGATGGAGAGAATATTTTGAGGATTTGTTAAATGTTGATGAAGACAGGAAGCTGTGATTTCGTGTGTAGGGCAGGAGGAATAACATCTTGTAGGAGTGTGGAAGAGCCAGTTGTGGGTGTAGGGAAGTTCGTGAGGCAGTGGGTAGAATGAAAGGGGTAAGGCAGCTGGGATTGATGGGATAAAGATAGAAATGTTAAAAGCAGGTGGGGATATAATTTTGGAGTGGTTGGTGCTATTATTTAATAAATGTATGGAAGAGGGTAAGGTACCTAGGGATTGGCAGAGAGCGTGTATTGTTCCTTTGTATAAAGGCAAAGGGGACAAAAGAGAGTGCAAAAATTATAGGGAATAAGTCTGTTGAGTGTACCTGGTAAAGTGTATGGTAGAGTTATTATTGAAAGAATTAAGAGTAAAACAGAAAGCAGGATAGCAGATGAACAAGGGGCTTTAGGAAAGGTAGGGGGTGTGTAGACCAAGTGTTTACAGTGAAACATATAGGTGAACAGTATTTGGATAAGGGTAAAGATGTTTTTGTGGCATTTATGGATTTGGAAAAGGCGTATGATAGGGTAGATAGGGGGCAATGTGGCAGATGTTGCAGGTGTATGGAATAGGAGGAAGGTTACTGAAAGCAGTGAAGAGTTTTTATGAGGATAGTGAGGCTCAGGTTAGAGTGTGTAGGAGGGAAGGGGACTATTTCCCAGTAAAAGTGGGCCTTAGACAAGGATGTGTGATGTCACCGTGGTTGTTCAATATATTTATAGATGGGGTTGTAAGAGAAGTGAATGCGAGGGTCTTGGCAAGAGGTGTTGGGCTAAAAGATAAAAGCAAATACAAAGTGGGAGTTGTCACAGTTGCTTTTTGCTGATGACACTGTGCTTTGGGAGATTCTGAAGAGAAGCTGCAGAGGTTGGTGGATGAATTTGGTAGGGTGTGTAAAAGAAGAAAATTGAAAGTGAATATAGGAAAGAGTAAGGTGATGAGGATAACAAAAATAATAGGTGACGAAAGATTGGATATCAGATTGGAGGGAGAGAGTATGGAGGAGGTGAATGTATTCAGATATTTGGGAGTGGACATGTCGGCGGATGGGTCTATGAAGGATGAGGTGAATCATAGAATTGATGAGGGGAAAAGGGTGAGTGGAGCACTTCGGAGTCTGTGGAGACAAAGAACCTTGTCCATGGAAGTAAAGAGGGGAATGTATGAGAGTATAGTTATACCAACGCTCTTATATGGGTGTGAAGCATGGGTGATGAATGTTGCAACGAGGAGAAGGCTGGAGGCAGTGGAGATGTCATGTCTGAGGTCAATGTGTGGTGTGAATATAATGCAGAGAATTCGGAGTTTGGAAATTAGGAGGAGGTGCGGGATTACCAAAACGATTGTTCAGAGAGCTGAGGAGGGTTGTTGAGGTGGTTTGGACATGTAGAGAGAATGGAACGAGACAGAGTGACTTCGAGAGTGTATAAATCTGTAGTGGAGGGAAGGCGGGGTAGGGGTCGGCCTAGGAAAGGTTGGGGGGAGGGTAAAGGAAGTTTTGTGTGCGAGGGCTTGGACTTCCAGCAAGCATGTGTGAGCGTATTTGATAGGAGTGAATGGAGGCATATGGTTTTAATACTTGACGTGCTGTTGGAGTGTGAGCAAAGTAACATTTATGAAGGGATTCAGGGAAACCGGCAGGCCGGACTTGAGTTCTGGAGATGGGAAGTACAGTGCCGGCACTCTGAAGGAGGGGTGTTAATGTTGCAGTTTTATAACTGTAGTGTAAAGCACCCTTCTGGCAAGACAGTGATGGAGTGAATGATGATGAAAGTTTTTCTTTTTCGGGCCACCCTGCCTTGGTGGGAATCGGCCGATGTGTTAATAAAAAAAAAAAAAAAAAAAATAAGTCACATACACAATGAGGTAGTTGTTTGATTATAAGAATACAAAATAAGTCACACAAATTACTATAAATTTGTAAAGTAGAGTGGACTAATAGTAAAAAGGTTATAATTAAATTTCAAGTAAAAAGTAATTACTAATACTGTAAATAGTTAAGGTTGGGAAATGGTAATGATAAATATGTATTAAAAAAAATAAAAATAAATGGTTACAGATAAGGAAAAAGATATATATATAATACAAAATAAGTTACACAATCATATTTAGTGGGAAATTTAAGATAGTGAGGTAGCAGTTATTAGAACAATTATGAAGTTAATTACATTAATATACAATCAATTTTGTGAGAAATTTAAGATAGTGAGGTTGCAGTTACTAGCACAATTGTTGCACTAATGCAGACTAAGGATTTGGTCATTGAGGTTGATCAGTCTCTGTAAGGTTAGCATCTCGAAGGAAGTTGGACAGTTCATTTTCATTCGTGATATAGTAAGCACGGCCTACATTTGATTTCTTAACTAGGATTTTCCCATCCCGTGTGAAGCACTGGTAGATTTTGTCATTATTCTCACGTTTAAGTTTTCTTACTCTGTATAGGAGGTTCTGATGTTTTTTTGTGAGACACTCATTTACATAAAGATCTTTTTTTTGCACTAATTGATGATTTAATCAGATCGGTTTTACTGTCTATCGTGTGAAATCTAAGCATAACACTCTGTTTTCTACCTTGTGTGCCAAATCGTGAGTCTGTTATCTCTGATGCTGGTACTACTACATTTAAGTGGTCTTTTATGGTCTGAAGAGCAGCATCTTTGCAGTTGGTATGGTTAATGCCACTTGGAAAGAGTGCACTGCTAATTATTACCACATTAGATAACTTATCTTGCTCAGTTTTATCTTCTTGGTTAGAAAAATAGTCGGCCAGTTGGGTATCCATGTTGGTCTTCCAGTCCTTGACAGCATCTTCAACCTTCGTGTTTAGGGATGTTATTTGCTCTGTATGGCTGGCTATGACTGATTGGAGGGTCTTTCCAAAATCAGCCATTCCAGCTGATGTAAACTTCTGTTCAAAGCTAAGGATCTTGCTTTCAAGGTGGGCTAACTTAGTTTCATGCTTATATAAGAAAGAGATGATTGCTGATGTTATGAATGAAAAGAAGTTGGATGTCCTGGCCCTAAGCAAAACAAAGCTGAAGGGGGTAGGCAAGTTTCAGTGGGGAGAAATAAATGGGATTAAGTCAGGAGTATCTGAGAGAGTTAGAGCAATAATGTTGAAGGACCAGTTATGGAAGGAGAAGAGGGAATATAAATGTGTAAATTCAAGGATTATGTGGATTAAAATAAGGGTCGGATGCGAAAAGTGGGTTATAATAAGCGTGTATGCACCTGGAGAAGAGAGGAGTGTAGAGGAGAGAAAGAGATTTTGGGAGATGTTAAGCGAATGTATAGGAACCTTTGAACCAAGTGAGAGAGTAATTGTAGTAGGGGACCTAAATGCTAAAGTAGGAGAAACATGTAGAGAGGGTGTGGTAGGTAAGTTTGGGGTGCCAGGTGTAAATGAAAATGGGAGCCCTTTGATTGAACTTTGTATAGAAAGGGATTTAGTTATAGGTAATACATATTTTAAGAAAAAGAGGATAAATAAGTATACAAGATATGATGTAGGGCGTAATGATGTCGGGCGTGATGACACTGTGCTTTTGGGAAATTCTGAAGAGAAGCTGCAGAGGTTGGTGGATGAATTTGGTAGGGTGTGTAAAAGAAGAAAATTGAAAGTGAATATAGGAAAGAGTAAGGTGATGAGGATAACAAAAAGAATAGGTGACGAAAGATTGGATATCAGATTGGAGGGAGAGAGTATGGAGGAGGTGAATGTATTCAGATATTTGGGAGTGGACATGTCGGCGGATGGGTCTATGAAGGATGAGGTGAATCATAGAATTGATGAGGGAAAAGGGTGAGTGGAGCACTTCGAGTCTGTGGAGACAAAGAACCTTGTCCATGGAAGTAAAGAGGGAATGTATGAGAGTATAGTTATACCAACGCTCTTATATGGGTGTGAAGCATGGGCGATGAATGTTGCAACGAGGAGAAGGCTGGAGGCAGTGGAGATGTCATGTCTGAGGTCAATGTGTGGTGTGAATATAATGCAGAGAATTCGAGTTTGGAAATTAGGAGGAGGTGCGGGATTACCAAAACGATTGTCCAGAGAGCTGAGGAGGGTTGTTGAGGTGGTTTGGACATGTAGAGAGAATGGAACGAGACAGAGTGACTTCGAGAGTGTATAAATCTGTAGTGGAGGGAAGGCGGGGTAGGGTCGGCCTAGGAAAGGTTGGAGGGAGGGTAAAGGAAGTTTTGTGTGCGAGGGCTTGGACTTCCAGCAAGCATGTGTGAGCGTATTTGATAGGAGTGAATGGAGGCATATGGTTTTTAATACTTGACGTGCTGTTGGAGTGTGAGCAAAGTAACATTTATGAAGGATTCAGGAAACCGGCAGGCGGACTTGAGTTCTGGAGATGGGAAGTACAGTGCCGGCACTCTGAAGGAGGGGTGTTAATGTTGCAGTTTTATAACTGTAGTGTAAAGCACCCTTCTGGCAAGACAGTGATGGAGTGAATGATGATGAAAGTTTTTCTTTTTCGGGCCACCCTGCCTTGGTGGGAATCGGCCGATGTGTTAATAAAAATAATAAATAAAAAAATAGTGTTGTACAAAGATTCATGTTTTCCTCAGTTAGGATGGTGATGTATGACTTAAGAGTGACAGGATCATTTGTCATACCTGAGATCGTTACAGATGGATCAAATCCTATGAAGGCAGTGTGGTTTGTGGGAGATTCAGTCATGATTGGTGTTGATGCTGTTCTGTCGTCTTGGGTGGTGGTTGAGTAGGGTGCGGGAGTCAGTTATTGTGTTTGCTGACGTTTTGCCTTGGGGGGTGGTGGGAGGGGTGGATGATGCACCGGCGTCCTTCTGGTTAGTCACGGGAAATAGTCGAGTTCTTGGGGATTTCTTACTGTTCTTTTTGTTGCTTCTTCTGTTATTAGGTCTCATGGTAGTACAGGGGTTGTTATAGATAAGACGTAGAAGCTATAGTTGCTCAGAGCTTGGTTAGTTACCATTTTGTCCTAGGCACATGTCGATTAGACACTAGGCCTGTTGTATGTATGTGTGTGTGTATGTGTGTAACGAAACACTTTGAAATGTTTCGGCCCCGCCGGGAATTGAACCCGGGCCCTCCGTGTGTTAAGCAAGAGCGCTAGCCACCATCCCATCAGGGCGTGTGTAGGTGTTCGTCTGGCAGCGGGCTGTATTTTGGGTTTGAATGCCACTCTCCACTTGGATCGACAATTTTTCGAGTTGATGGTCTTATTGTTGCTATTCTTGAGTCATTCTGGGTTCTACGTGCGTTAGTGCAGTTGTACTGCAATTAGGCCATCATCATAGGCCATCATACTTTTAAAAATAGGTTAGATAAATACATGAGTGGGTGTGGGTGTGATGCCGTGTTCCTTCCTTAAATAAATGTGACGTGACCTGACTAGGTTTGGTCATTGGCTTAACCCGGTAGGAGACTTGGACCTGCCTCGCATGGGCCACTAGGCCTGCTGCAGTGTTTCTTTCTTATGTAGAAGCGTTGGCGGGCTCTGGCTGGAGAATAAAATAAGAGCTTGGGTGCCACTGCCGCTGCCGAACACACTGAAGACACAGAGCTTATTGCTTGGGTAGCATTGAAAATTGGGTTGGGCAAATGTCCTGTTAGTGGGATGGATTGTGAAGGACCTGCCTAATATGGGCCAACAGGCCTGCTGCAGTGTTCCTCCTTTCTTATGTTCATATGTTGTTATAACCATACTAAGCAGACTGTTCCACTCATCAACATAAGAACATAAGAAAGGAGGAAGACTGCAGTAGGCCACAATGCACGATAACGTAGTTATTCTGGGTGACTTCAACTTTAGTCAAATTGATTGGAATTTTTTGACTGGGAATTTAGAATCTAACGATTTCTTAGAAGTAGTTCAAGATTGTTTTTGAAGCAGTTTGTGACAGAACCTACAAGGGGAAATAATCTGCTTGACTTAGTTCTGGCAAACAAGGAAACCCTTGTTAATAATTTAGAAATTACA
>WNWK01046390.1:0-14340 GCA_009830355.1 Cherax destructor
ATCTCCTCCGTGGCCCCAGGACGGATGTTGGGTCATGTGGGGAATGCTGTTGGATCACAGCACGTCTTCTCCGGGTGGAGTCTTGTCTGGTAAGGCGTAGGTCACGATTCGTGACTCCCACACGGCCTAGATTCAAGTGTGGGCTGCCAGTTGTCTCTAGCTAACATAACCTAATACTTACTTATTCAGGCCTATAACGACCTATTTTAACGTTGCCTTAATAATCTTACTATTAGTTTCGAACTGTACAAACTTGCCTAGGTGTGCCTAGGTGGATAAATCTATCAATTAAAATGTACATAATAGTTACCTTCGTTAGCTCGAATGTGTGTATGTTTTGTTGGGTGTGTGGGTTTACAAACTCTGAGGGCCGATCCATGGTATGTTTAAGGCTCCTAACGGCTCACTTACCCTGTGGAACTTTTAGTGACTAAAAGTTTCCACAATGGGGTGCATAATAAAGATATCAAACTAACTAAAATTACCCAATATTATTGATGGTCGCTGGAGATCGTAGAAGCACCCACAGTATCTGTCTTATTATAACATACCTAAATGGCCAGTATCAGTTTGTCATAAATAGAAAGGTTACTTAACTGTGGGGTGAGGAGGCAGCATTCCTTGTCTTTCCTCCTCGGACCGATCTCGCTGTCCTGCTCGGTAGACACAAATTATTCTCCGGCACAATGTTCGCAACTGAACTTCACCAACGACTCCAAGACAAGACTGTCAAGTTCATCAGCAATACTGAAAAACAGGCCAAACTTGAAGCAATCCTCTACACCCTCACTCAACCGCCTCAGTTCCCAGGCCACCCATATCGAGTGCATCACCTTTCAAGAACGCAGTTCAACTCACTCGAAAATGGAACAATGGAGTAATCTCGTCACCTCATCACTGGCTCCCATGAGCCAGCACTACCAATCCACCACCCTGCTGAGTCATCGCTTGCAGTACATCCGTACCACCTGCTCCACAGTGGTTGGGCCACTGATCTTTCATTCCCTCCTCGCCTCCACCATCCCATCCTTTTCCAGAATTTCCATCCTTCCCCATCCTTCTTCCTTCCCATCTCACCGATGCCTTATCGGTCATGATATGATATGACAATGACAGGATGCTGATTATTGTTGAGTATCAGAAAGATGGTGGAGAATCTGTAATTTGAACTCTGGCATGTTGTTTAATTTGAAGAGTTCATTAATGGAGGTGTTGAATGACCCAGGAACAGCAACGTTATGCATGTGAGCATAAACCATACAGTAGTAGATGGTGGTTGGGTCACTGGCTCGTACGATGTTGGTAGTAGTAGGTTGCGTGGAAGCTTGGAGAATTTTTGTTATGGTAGCTTGTAGTTTCGTAATAGCAGCATAGGTGGGTGATTTTAAGAACATAAGAACATAAGAAAGGAGGAACACTGCAGCAGGCCTGTTGGCCCATTCTAGGCAGGTCCTTCACATTCCATCCCACTAACAGAATATTTGTTCAACCTAATTTTCAATGCTACCCAAGAAATAAGCTTTGATAATTTTATTTACTCATGTGCAATTCCCACTCAAATCCAACCCCTTTCACTCATGAATTTATCCAACCTAAATTTAAAACTACCCAAGGTCCTTGCTTCAATAACCCTACTAGGCAGACTGTTCCACTCATCAACTACCCTATTTCCAAACCAATACTTTCCTATATCCTTTCTAAATCTAAACTTATCTAACTTGAATCCATTATTGCGGGTTCTCTCTTGGAGAGATACCCTCAAGACCTTATTTATATCCCCTTTGTTAATACTTTTTCTGTGCTGCTTCTTGGGTCTTCTTCATAATGTCTTTACGAGTGGGACATTTAGCAGCAAGAGTGTGGTGATCGTTGCTTTTACAGTTGAGGCAAGATGGTGTTGGTGGAGCAGCGGCGGTGCATGATCTAAAATCATGTCCTTCACTACTACATGTAGTGCAAAACTTCTAACAACAACAAACACAACAAGTTCAGGTAAGACCCACAAGTGGGTGAGCGGGGAAGTGTGGACAGCTGAAGAGTAGTCGGTGAGAGGAAGGTCTTGAGTCGTAGATAAAGTGCCAGGGCTTAACCCAGCTGCGGAGCTATAGTGGACAGGAGCTGGAGATCAGGAATGTGCAGGCGATGTAGAAGACATGGAGAAGCTGGCTGCATCACTGGCTTGAGTTGACAAGGGAGGGTGGCTTGCTATATGGTAGTTGTTAGGTGGTGAGGTGCTTGATTATGTCGTGGCTTTACTGGAGTGGTTCTATTGATGGGAACCGTTTGTTAGCTTCTTGAACGATGCATTGTCCACAACTTCAATGTAGACTCTGGAGTTAAAATATTGTGCGTCTGTTATTGCAGCTGAAACTCCCTTCAGTACTTCAGCAAGTGTCGATATTCTTCTTCTTTACCATTTAGCAGCCGTGAGTGTAGTTCAATTAAGTGTAGGTCGTCCCCACTTGCATCATCTATGTAGAACTCTACACCATTGAATGTTATGTGGTGAGATGTTTCTTCTGGAATTATTTTCGTTTTCTTGGTTGGTGGAGATACAGGAGTTACTACGGCAGTAGCTGTGATTGGTGGAGCTGGTGGTGTCGACGCTTTCACAGTCGCTGATTGGTCCATCTCTATGGCGGAGGGAGGAGCTTGAAGTGGTGGTGGTGGAGCAGGCGTTGTGATGTTCAGAGGAGTACTGGTGCGTTGTGATGTTCAGAGGAGTACTGGTGCGTTGTGATGTTCAGAGGAGTACTGGTGCATTGTGATGTTCAGAGGAGTACTGGTACATTTGATAATATCAGCTGATGGTGGAGAGTCTGGGAAGTTGAACTTGGGCATGTTGTTTAATTCAAAAATCTCGTTGATGACAGTGTTGAAAGAGCCTGGACTCGCCATGTTGGCCATGTGGGCATATATCATGCAGTACTGGATCTTGGTGGTGTCCATTGTTGGTGGAGTGGCGGCTGTGTTGGTAGATGGTTGTGTGGCTTTGAGAATCTTGGTGGTGTCTGCCTGGATCTTGGCGATAGCAGCATAGGTGGGGGACTTTTGCTGTGCCTTTTTCTGGTTAGCTTCTTGTGTTTTCTTAAGTACCTCTCGTCGTGTTGGACAACGAGCAGCCAGGGTATGGTGCTCGGTCTTGCAGTTGAGACACTTGGGTTGAGTGGTGGTGGAGCAGGACTTGTAATCGTGGCCATCAGTACCACAGTTTGTACAAAACTTCTTGTCCTTGTTGGTGCAGTCCTTGGTGATATGTAAGTACGAGAAACAATTGTAGCATTGTGGGACAATTGTGTATCTCTCTGCTTCTATGAAGGCTGGGTTGATGTAAAAGTAGTGCACTGCTAGTCCCTCATCTAGTGCTTTTTCCGCCATGGTGACGTCAGTGAAGGTGACTTTCAACATGGACGGAACAGTAGGTATTTTCAGAATGGAGTCGACCTTTGCCAAAGGGTTCAGGTCTTCTATAGATGTCTTGATGTCAGCATTGTCTTGAGCAGTAATAAGTGAGACCAAGCGTTTGAGGAATACACTCATTGTTGTGGAAGTCCAAACTTGGAATCCACGGCCTTGGAGCTTGGTAGTAGCAGTGGTCGTAAGAAGTTTCTCAGCCTCGTTGTCATCTATGCAGACGACAATGAAGGAAGCCTTGAGTGTCAGGATAGCAGTGAACTTGACTTGCAGACTACTGCTGACAACAGACGCAAGTGCTAGCTTAGTGGAGTCATTTATTACTCCACTAGCAGGCTTGATCTTAACCCTGTTAGAGAATTGCATCATGGTGGTGATGCTACACAAACGCAGTAGAGGTTCCCCTCCCCAAAGGGGATCGCAGGGATTACAATACTGGGAGTGAGTGTGGTGCACAGGTGTGATCAAGTCGATGTCTTCCGAGGAAGTGTGCTGTCTCTCTCTCTCCTCTCGTGCTGTAAAACTTCTTTACCTTCACAGGACAGTCTCTGGTGTTGTGTGCATAAGAGTAACAGGTCCAACAGTGAGAAATGTAGTGAAATCTCTCAGCTTCGATGTAGGTGGGGCTGACGAAATAATAATACACAGCAAGACCGTCGGCTAATGAAGTAGCAGCCATGTTGACGTCGGTGAACGTGACCTTGATCATGGATGAAGCTGTAGGTATTTTCGTGATGCTCTCCACTGTGGCCCATGAGTTTTGATCTTCAATGGATGTCTTGAGTTCGTCGATAGTTTGAACTGTAAGAAGCTTATCGAGTTTTTTAAGGAAAACTGTCCTCCTTGCCCTGAGAGCTGGAGATGACATGACAGTAAATCCGCGATCAGTGAGAGTGGTGGTGGCTGTTGTAGTAAGTAGCTTCTCTGCTTCTTCATCATCGTTGTACACGACAATAAATGCTTCTTTCAGGGTCAATATGGTGTTGAACTTCACCTGTAGCACGCTCTTAACAGCAACTGCTAGAGCAAGTTTTGATGAATCATTCACAGTGCCACTGTTGGGTTTGATCTTGACACGATTTGCATAACTCATCGTGATGAAGATATAAATTCCCCTCCCCAACGGGGATCGTAGGGAGACTGAAAACCGAAAGTCAGAGCTGCTGCGTCCGGTATCTATATCTGTATCTTGTATCATGTGTCTATCCAAATGTCGTATAGTATCTATATCGTGGAGTTGTTGATTCGCCGGAAATTCTTCCGGCCTAGTTCTATTCCAGATGGCGACCCAGCTCCAGCTCCCTGTCAGGTGAGTATCTGAGACCTATGTCTCCCATGGGAGGAGGTACAAGTACCCTCTCATTGTTGGGACCAACTGTCCCCAGGCCAAGCCACATTCCCCGCCCACTCGGGGCTCATAGGGAGAAGCTAGGCCTCTCTGGTCTGCCATCTTTCCCGCCCCAGGAAGGCTGATGGGAAGGGCAGTCTTGCGAGCTGCAGATGGTAGCAAGCTCCAACTTTGGCACCTACCCTGCCCTAAAAGGGCTGAGCATGGTTATCTTCTGGGTATATTCAAGTTCACCATAGAAACAATAAAAATATGGAGGCCTTCAACAAACCAAAGTAGAAAGTATGTATATATTGATACCAAAAATATGACATAGGGGACACAAATGTATACACATTGTGGATTTTTTTTTTATAATTTTCCAGAATGTAGAGTACATAAATGTAAACAGATATTGTGTGTAAAACTGTGATGCTGATATGAGACCTAGAAATTTCGACGGGGGGGGGGGGGGGCGGAGAGCCAGCGTTGAAGAGGAATACAATAGACGTCATATTTGAGTAATATAAGAACATAAGAAAGAAGGAACACTGAAGCAGGCCTACTGGCCCATGCGAGGCAGGTCCAAGTCTCCAACAGGCTTAATGCCCCGACCCAGCCACGTCAGGTTACATTCACTTAAGGAAGGAGCACTGCATCTGACCTAGTAGCACAAGCTAGTCAGAACCAACTCACACCCAACCGCACCCACTCATATAATTATCTAGCCGACCACCTGGAGCTACTGTCTCCAGGTAGTTAGGTCACTACCACTTAAGTAATTAGTACGGCAACTGACATGGTAGTAGAAGCTAGTCAGGTCCAAACTCACACCCACCCACACCCACTGATGTATTTATCTAACCTATTTTTAAAACTACACAACGTCTTAGCATCTATGACGGTACTCGGGAGTTTGTTCCACTCATCCACAACTCTATTACCAAACCAGTGCTTTTCTATATCCTTCCTGAATCTGAACTTTTCCAACTTGAAACCATTGCTGCGAGTCCTGTCTTGGCTGGATATTTTCAGCACGCTATTTACATCCCCTTTATTTATTCCTGTTTTCCATTTATACACCTCAATCATATTCCCCCTAATTCTATGCCTTTCTAGAGAGTGCAGATTCAGGGCCATCAGTCTATCCTCATAGGGAAGATTTCTGATACATGGGATCAACTTTGTCATCCTCCTCTGTACGTTTTCCAGTGCATTTATATCCATTCTGTAATACGGTGACCAGAACTGTGCAGCATAATCTAAATGAGGCCTAACCAAAGATATATAGAGTTGAAGATCAACCTGAGGACTTCTATTATTTATACTTCTTGATATGAAGCCAAGGATTCTGTTCGCTTTATTGCGAACACTTATGCACTGTTGTCTTGGCTTCAGATTACTACTAACCAGAACTCCTAAATCCTTCTCACAATCACAAGTAATAAGATCTACATTATTCAGTTTATATGTGACATGGTTATTGTCCTGCCCAACATTTAGAACTTTGCATTTGTTTACATTAAACTGCATCTGCCACTTCTCCGACCACTGCATCAGTCTATTCAAATCATCCTGGAGTGCTCTAATGTCCTTATTAGAATGAATTGGACGGCGTATTTTGGTGTCATCAGCAAATTTGCTTATGTTGCTATTTATTCCCTCATCTATGTCGTTTATGTAAATTGTAAACAACAGGGGGCCCTGCTTCTTACCCTGCCTCTCACTCTGATACTACTTCTTCTCAGCCACCCATTGAGTCTTCTCCTGGGATAAAAGCTAGGACACGATCCCACTCAACCAAGAAAACAGCAAATTCTTCTTCTAATTCACATGGAAAGATGAGTACTGGTACCATTCCAAAACGCCGCAACTCTCCTTCCCTCTCTCCTCTCTCCTCTCGTTCCTCCCGTCCCTCCACTTCTCACACTCCTCGATATAGTACAAATATCCCCCAACCAGATCCTCCCGTCTCCCAACACCTTGATGAAGTAGTCACACACATTGCTGATGAGTGCATCACTGATATTCTTGGCCAGACACCAACCTCCCAAAATCATGGCTCTTAAAGTCACTCAATTTAATATACGGGCCTACAATCCAAACAAACATATTCTGGCCGAACTAATTGAGTCTGAACGCCCTGATGTGCTACTTTTAAATAGCACATGTGTGCGAGATGACCAAAGAGTCCGGCACCTTGGCTACACTGCACACCAATCCCCTGCTGATCACTGGAATGGCGTAGCCATCCTGGTGAACAGTACCATACACCATGAATTTCTCTCCCTTCCATTCACAGATCCTCATAGCATGGCTGTGAAGATACACACTATACACGGACCAATTATCATTTACACTACATATACTCGCCCTAACACGAACATAAATCTTCATGATTTATCTATAATCTTTAATCACACACATCTACCAGTCTATCTCCTAGCTGATCTTAATGCTAGACATACAGTTTTTCATGATAATTCCACAAACACACACGGAAGACAACTCTTAACCATTGTCACCCAAAAACATCTCACTCATCTAGGTCCACATTTTCCCACTGTTTTCACACACAACGGTAAAGGAACTCCTGACAAAATTTTCACCAACAGGGCTAGTAATCACTTACACCACTTTATAACTCCTGGCCCTCTTTCGGGCTCTGACCACATTCCTATCACCCTCCATATCTCTCTAAATCCTATACAAATTCCAATCTCTCCTTCACCAAACTACTCACTGACTGACTGGGATGATTTCAAACTACGACTAGACAACACTGACCTCACCTACGATTATGACAACAAACCAGTGACAGATATAGACAATCAAATTACACGTATACAACATGCCATCAAGCAAGTAGCTGCACAGACAGTGCCTACAAGGCACTATAAGACCAGATACTCTTTTCGCCCATCAGAGAGAACCAAGCGTTTGCTTACTTGTTACAGGCACCGGTTTGCTGTAAATCAAAATAGACTGAACTTAATTCGATGGGATCTCTCCATACTGCGAATGCATATCATTCACAGTCTGGAAGAGGACCACAACCGACACTGGCAATCCCTTATTTATACTGCAGATAAACAGCGAATCAATGACCCCAAGACTTTTTGGAACTTTATCCGGAAAATCAAGGGAACCCCAAAAACTACAACCTTTAGACACATCACTCATGACAATAGACTTATCACTGACCCAGCAGAGGCAGTGCACATTTTTAAAGACATATGGGAACAAATTTTTCATCTACATCCTCCAGACCCAGCTGCACTTGACCACACAAATGACGTTGAACATTGGATCGCCAGACACCGTGACCTTACAAATCCTGACCCCATTATCTCCCTTGACACACTATCCTCTACCCACTCTCTCAACTCTCCTTTCGTGACAACCGATATTCACTCACTACTAACTAAACTGCCCAAGAAAGCACCTGGTGCTTCTGGACTATCTCACTCAATTCTCTGTCATCTTCCTAGATCTGTTGCTTCTGTTCTTACTGATCTCTTCAATGCTATACTAGCTTCTGGTTACTTCCCCCCTTTCTTCAAATCCGCCACAGCTTGCCTAATCCCTAAACCTGGCAAAGACCTGACAAACCCAAAGAATTACAGGCCTATAAGCCTACTAGAAATCTTGGGTAAGACATTCGAAAGACTTGTCAATACGAGACTCAGAACTCACCTTGAGACAAATAACCTACTCAACGAAAGACAATTTGGTTTTCATAGATCTACACAAGACGTCATAAACATCATCCTGAACTATATTCGCATAAATAAAGCTCAAAACTGTACTACCGCCCTCGTGACCAAAGATGTTGAAAAGGCCTTTGATACTGTATGGCACGATGGTCTAAAATATAAACTCTGTACCTCCTTTGATCTCCCTAGAAATATGATTAAACTATTATGTAACTTCCTAGACGGTAGAACTATGCGAATAGGGTTCATGAAACATTACTCTGACTATTTCACACTCCATGCAGGAGTCCCACAAGGCTCTGTACTATCTCCTACACTATATATCTTATACACGAATGACTTGCCTGAACCACTTTACCCTAATACTCTCACAATTTCTTACGCAGATGACATAACACAACTCACTGCACACGAAACCTCTCGATTCCTCACCCACAGAACACAACGAGAGGTTGATAGGATCACTGCATGGGAACTCCAATGGAGAATTAAAACAAATCCCCTTAAATCCAAGATCACCTTTTTCTTTAAAAGACGAGGAGTTCTCACCCCTGTTGACCTAAAAACCAGCACCTCTCGCACACGTATACCACAAACCCGCTCTGTTGTCGTCCTAGGTGTCAACTTGGACACCAGGTTGACAATCAAACCTCACATCACTTCTAAAACTGCTGTTGCGGAGATTGCTCTCTCTCAGCTTTATAAGTTGCGAGGAGCTCACCCTGCAACTAAACTTCACCTTTATAAAGCCCTTATTAGGCCCCTCATTTCTTACTCTCCTCTAGCTCTATCACTATCTGCCAAAACCAATACCATAAAACTTCAGCGAGTCCAAAACCGAGCATTACGTTGGGTGTTGGGAGTGAAGTGGGATGATTTTGCAACCAGCGAATCTCTCCATCTCAGGACTAACACACCAGCTCTGAACGAATTTTGGAAGACACTTTCCGACAGACAAATTGACAGACTTGAGACTTACCATGAACATTGGACTGACTACCTTGATACCACAATAAAACGGCTTTATACCGAAGTCAACCTCTTCAGAGCTTTGAACGAACCTGCCCCTCCCCCCCGATACACATAATATAGCCTCCTTTTTTACCACCTAATACTTTCTTTAGAATGAACTAGTCCCAAACCTGATGTTTTCTTACTTATCTCTACCTGCCATCCTATGAGAGTCGTCCTTGTGCAGTTTCCGAGATGAAGCAACTTGTAGATGTCCTTGGCTCCACCTGAACACCCTGCCTTTGCCCGATCTAAGCGTCCAGTCTTGCAGCAGATAATACCTGTCACTATTAAGCCTCACAATGCCTTGCAGTTGGGTTTAGTCCTGACTCTATTTCTTACTCTAAAATATTTCCTCTCACCCATCTATTCTTCGCCTATCCCCACTTCCCTCTCGCCCATTGTGGGTACTTACCTGAGAGTATTCGTTTCGTTTCGTTTCGGGCAGCTTAATCTAATGACTTATAGACTATGTACATGATATTAGAGAAATTGATTGAGATTTTTCTAATTTTATATTTGATTTCAAATTACAATATGATGATATTACATTGTAACAAGTGTTTAGGAGGATGGTAATATAAAATTGAGATTATTTTAAGGAAAATAACATAAGTAATTTATAATATGAGTATTTAGTTTAGGGTGAGTAGGGGGTTACATAATAGTAACATATTAGTAAAAATTAGGAAAATAATATTGAACATTTTTGAAAGTAGTTTACAGAATGCTTCTAGGGCAGGGTAGGTGCCAAGGCTGGAGCTTGCTACCATCTGCAGCTCGTAAACCTGCCCTTCTTGTTAGGGAAGGTGGCAGACCAGAGAGGCCTAGCATCTATCTACCTCCATGCCTCGTGCTGGTGGCGAATGTGGCTTGGCCTGGGCCCAGTTGGTCCCACCGATGAGGGGTATCCCCTCTCATGGGAGACATAGGTCTCTGACACTCCCACGCCAGGGAGCCGGAGCCGGGTTGCCATCTGGTTAAGACCCAGGCCGGGAGAATTCCCGGTGAATCAACACCACCTCCTCCTCCTCCTTACAGTATGAGTATTTAGTTTAGGGTGAGTAGGTGGTTTTTGAGAAGTCTTAAATTGATTTTCAGACAAGGTTATCTTAGTATTTACTGGTAATGAATTCTAGATTCTGGGGCCCTTTATGCGCATAAATTTTTTACATAGGTTGATATGGACTCGGGGTATATAAAAAAGTGATCTGTGTCTTGTGTTGTGGTCATGGGTCCTATTAAAGTTGGTGAGGAGAATTTTGAGCGGAGGGTTTATATTAGAGTGTAGAGTTTTATGTATGTAGTAGGCACAAGAATAAGTGTGAATGTTCTTTACGGTGAGTAGTTTTAGGCTTTTGAATATATGTAAATATAAATAAGTCATTTTACCTTATTCCTATTATATCTCCTTTGGGGCTCTGGTGGTCTGGTGGCGCAAGCTCTCGCTTCACACGGCGAGGGCCTGGGTTCGATTCCCAGCCAGGGCAGAAACATTGGGCGTGTTTCTTTACACCTGTTGTCTATGTTCCCCATCAGTAAAATGGGTACCTGGGTGTTAGTCGACTGGTGTGAGTCGCATCCTAGGACACTGACCTAATCTGCCCGAAATGCTCAGCATAACAAGGGACTTTCTATATAGTAGTATGTCACTGATGTCAGCTAGGCCTGTATACCATGTACATGTACTTGTAGTAAATAAAGATATTATTATTATTATTATTATTATTATTGTTATTATTATTATTATTGTTATTATTATTATTATTGTTATTATTATTTTTATTATTATTATTATTATAGTATAATAATAAGATATTATCTCCTTTATAGTATAATAATAAGATATTATCTCCTTTATAGTATAATAATAAGATATAATCTCCTTTATAGTATATCATAATAAGATATTATCTCCTTTATAGTATAATAATAATATATTATCTCCTTTATAGTACAATAATAATATATCTCCTATATAGTATAATAATAAGGTATTTAAAGGACCCCCAGTATAATTAAAATAGGTATAACTGACTATAATTTTTAAAAAGGTGGACCGGTAAGCCAGCGGAAGGCCTAGGTCAGATGACCAAAAGCTCCAACGGCGGGTCTTCATTTGACTAAGACCCGCGTCAGGAAACACTTATCCTGTTTCCCGACGAACCTCACCTAACCTAAGGACCCCATTGGAAATATGTCACTTTGTCTAACATTTTTGGTTATCCTTGATTCTCTACACATATGCTGCTATATTAACTGTATTTGTGAATTCCTGAATAAACTTTCTTACTTAATGTAGAGTATGAAAGCAATTATGTAGCTCAGTTGGTAGCGCACTTCAATGGCAATAAATAATTTTGTCTGATTTGTCAGGGTTATCATGGGTAATTAACAGTGTTATTACCAGGAGAATACATGTAGAGGGTTTCGAGGATAAACGCCCCTGCGGCCCGGTCTGTGAACAGGCCTCGTGGTGGATCTGAGCCTAATCAACCAGGTTGTTACTGTTGGCCGCACGCAAACCGACGTACGAACCACAGTCCAGCTGGTCAGGTACTGACTTTAGGTGCCTGTCCAGTGCCTTCTTGAAGACAGCCATGGTTCAAATGGTAATCTCCCTTTTGTATGGTAGGAGGCAGTTGAACTGTGTTGGGCCCCTTACACTTACTGCTTTGTCTTTTAGGGTACTCGTGGTGCCACTGCTTTTCAATGGGAGGATTTTGTATCTGCCCAGTCTTTTGCTTTCATAGGTTAGTTTGATATCTTTATTATGCACCCCATACCCATCCTGTGGGCGGTAGTCAAAAGATTACAGAGGTACATAATGGGTCCAGGGACTGGACCCCAAAGTTTTGATAGCTGAGCAAGTTACAAAGGTAATGAACTAACAAGCTACAAAGGTAATGAACTCACAAGTTACAAAGGTAATGAAACATGTAAGTAAATTTACTTACTTACGTTTATACATGGTTACAATCATGAACAAATTATAAACAGCCAGGGCAGAAACATTGGGCGTGTTTCTTTACACCTGTTGTCTATGTTCCCCATCAGCAAAATGGGTACCTGGGTGTTAGTCGACTGGTGTGAGTCGCATCCTAGGACACTGACCTAATCTGCCCGAAATGCTCAGCATAACAAGGGACTTTCTACATAGTAGTATGTCATTGATGTCAGCTAGGCCTGTATACCATGTACATGTACTTGTAGTAAATAAAGATATTATTATTATTATTATTAAAGCAATGAACAATTCACTAGTCTACACCCGGTCACAACTGTAATGAGATCTTGGTGCAAATTTTAATTGTTGGGTCACACACACACACACACACACATACATACACACTTACATATACACATACACACACACACACACATACACACACATATATACATACACACACACACACACACACACACACAACAGGCCCAACCTTCAATCGACATGTGCATAGGACAAAATGGCAATCAACACGCACACACACACACACACACTGGAAAATCTCATGTACCAACACGTAAGGGACACTACCAGAGAGAGAGGAAATGACGAACAAGCGAGACTGGACCTAGTATTCACCCTGAGTAGTGCAGATATTGAGGACATCACACATGAAAGCCCCCTTGGGGCCAGTGATCATATGGTTCTAAGTTTCGAATACATAGTAGAGTTACAAGTGGAGGGGGAAGCAGGAAGGGCTGCACAAATGAAGCCAAACTACAAGAAAGGTGACTATGTGGGCATGAGGAACTTCCTGCACAGAGTTCAGTGGGACAGAGAGATGGCAGGGAAGTCAGTAGACGAGATGATGGAATATATGACAACAATTTGCAAGGAAGCTGAGGAGAGGTTTATACCCAAGGGTAACAGGAGAAGCGAAAAAGACAGGATGAGCCCATGGTTCACCCAAAGGTGCAGGGAAGCCAAAACCAAGTGTGCAAGGGAATGGAAGAGGTACAGAAGGCAAAGAACCCCGGAGAATAAGGAGAGCAGTCGTAGAGCCAGAAATGAATATGCACAGATCAGAAGGGAGGCCCAAAGACAGTACGAGAATGACATAGCAGCAAAAGCCAAATCTGACCCAAAGCTGCTGTACAGCCACATCAGGAGGAGAACAACAGTCAAGGACCAGGTGATCAGGCTGAGGAAGGTAGGAGGGGAGGTCACAAGAAATGACCGGGAAGTGTGTGAGGAGCTCAACATGAGATTCAAAGAGGTGTTCACAGAGGAGATAGAAGGGCCTCCAGAAAGGAGGAGAGGTAGGGTACACCATCAAGTGCTGGACACAATACACACAAATGAGGAGGAAGTGAAGAGGCTACTAAGCGAGCTAGATACTTCAAAGGCGATGGGGCCAGATAACATCTCTCCATGGGTCCTGAGAGAGGGAGCAGAGGAGCTATGTGTACCCTAACAACGATCTTCAACACATCTATCGAAACAGGGCAACTACCTGAGGTTTGGAAGACAGCAAATGTAGTTCCAATTTTTAAAAAAGGAGACAGGAACGTAGCACTAAACTACAGACCAGTGTCACTGACATGTATTGTATGCAAGGTCATGGAGAAGATAGTCAGGAGAAGGGTGGTTGAGCACCTAGAAAGGAATGAGCTTATCAACGACGGCCAACACGGTTTCAGGGACGGAAATCCTGTGTCACAAACCTACTGGAGTTCTACGACAGGGTGACAGCGATAAGGCAAGAGAGAGAGGGGTGGGTAGATTGCATATTCTTGGATTGTAAGAAGGCGTTTGACACAGTTCCACACAAGAGATTAGTGCAGAAGCTGGAGGACCAGGCAGGGGTAACAGGGAAGGCACTACATTGGATCAGGGAATACCTGTCAGGGAGACAGCAGCGAGTC